>JAGVSQ010004487.1:0-19350 GCA_022683975.1 Rhyacophila evoluta
ACGAAAGCAGTATTAGGAGTTCTTCTCCGAAAGCTTATAAAGCTTGTAAAATTTTGTTGATGGCGTTCAATGGATTGGTTTGAAACTTGAGATATATTGTATGTACATATAGTCAAAAACTCTCTTCTGGATATTAATAACTCTGCAAATACGTAAAAATTTGGAAAAAAATATGAGAGATGTATTTTCAAAGGTCTCACCTGTAGCATATAGATAAGCGTGCGCGCTTAGCAATCCGGGGAATTCGAGTTCGCTTCCCACATGTGTCAGTTTTTAAAAAATCTAAAAATACAGGTATAGATGTCCATTAGGTTGAAAAATTGTCTGACAAACAATTTTCGTAAAAAATAGTCTTTAAAGACGTCTTCACATTGCGGAGATCTATACACTCATTCACTTTCGAAATGAATATCTTCACACTTCACGAACTTCATTTAATAGTTATTTAACGACGGCGTATAATGATAAATACATAAAATATCGGCTGCGGAAAGGAAAACATATTTTTTCTAAATAACTCTTTCAGATAATCTCAATTACACAACATAATACACGTTCTTTCAGAAGGATGTCAGCTGCAAAAGATGTTACTTAGTATCTAAACTACGCCTAACTTTAAGGAAAGAATGGCGCCCCAAACTTGCGACCAGTATAAAGGACTCCCACTACATAAATGTTATTGATTTTTCTTAAATGACGTTTTAAATTATTGTCATTAGATAAATAAAGCAGTTGTTTCAATCTAGTGCACTTCAAATTTGTGTATATTTAATATTTTCATTTTAGCCCAAAATCATTAAATGTACATTTTTGTGCCCCCCGGAAAATTCATTATGTATGGGTTACGTCCCTTTTATTTTGCGTAATCGAAATTTAAAATGAGTTGATTTACTTTATTTTAAATTTTGGGAGATTATTTGAAATTTTCAAGTTTAGTAAAAATTGTATGTCTATATTTTGAGTAAATATACATGAATTAAAATTGATTTATTTTTATTTCTATAAAGGAAAGGATAATGTACGGCTTCGAAATACATACTATAACTATTATGCAATGTACATGATGTAGATGTAGACTATAAAATCTTAGCAATGGCATTATATGTATGCCAAGTAAATTAACGAAGTGAGAAGTGTCGAAAACCACACGTACTTCTGCTTCTGGCAACGTGCAGTGCACCGACGTCACCGACGCTCGGCGAACAAGCGGCGCGACGTCTTATCGAATATTACCGCGGACATATTTCCGACCCGGCCACCTCCGGGAGCTTCCGACAGGTGCGGCCGCTGTGAACGCTTTCCACGTCTCTAATAAATTCGTTAAGAGATACATCCTCATGTTCCGCAACGGCCCGCCTCCTTCCTTACGAATTTGAAATTTACAGCCACCTAAAACGTACAATTTTCAAAAACGACATAAACTTCCAAGAGTAGCGTATCTCGGTACGTTGGAATTTTCAATACACTATGCTATTTCTGTCGAATAAGGATATATCATTTATTATTTGTGATGTCATTTTGTATTGAAAACATTTCTATATTCTATTTCAATTATAATGATATAAAGCAGCAACGTCGTATTATTAGATTTTGTTTCGAGTTGTATTATGGGTGACTAAAAATTATTTTGAATACACAAGAATAAAGAAGTATAATAAAAAAAATAGGTTTATATTTACTGGTTTATGCTGGACTGCTTATCTCGATACGCTTCGCATTGAATTTTCGTTCGTGTTTGAAAAGGGTTGAATATTATATAGAAAAAAACTATCATAGAACACATTTTTTTATATTTGGAATTTAATTTTATTAGTTGATATTTTTTTTATATAGACTTTGAAATAATTCATTTTCGTATTAAAATTTCTGATATGAAAATCATTAAGTTATATGTGCTAAAGACATAAATCAGTTACATGATATTTAAGCTAAATTTGTTTTTAATAAATCAAATGTATTTAAATATAACAAACGCTTCATCTACAGTTAAAACTATTCATATATATCATTTCAAATTATTGAAATTTAATACTGACATCATTTATGACATAAGCACATATTTCAGTATTCAATTTCAATATAAATATATGATATGTATTTGAAATATACATGCATTTTTAATTTATATGTCTGTATTCAATTTTAATAATTATAAATATATAATATGTATTTTTTTAAATGTATATATGCATATTTAATTTATTCATAATATTGTAGTATTTTGATACATAGAGATCCAGTGTATTACGACTTCAAAGGCCGCGAATTTACGCAAGGTTTGTAGCACGAGCAAAGCATTTTATAATGAAATGTCAAAATTACCTTTGTTATTAAAACATACACAACCGTTGCTTGCAACAGAAGTTAATTAAAACTTTCATACATATAAGAAAATCTAACCCTTCGCCAAAAGCAGAGCAAAGTCACATAATCCCAATGTGATATGTTGTTTAAAAACAATACATAGTAGCTTTGCGTGCATATTTTAGAAAGCTTACAAAATAAACTGAAGTTTTTATATTTTAGTATACATAACTATTTTAATACGTACGATTTATTTATTTGCACCGAGTAATTTATTAAATCATTGATTCTACATATTTATAACCTATATAATAATCATGAACATATTGAGCAATATCTAAAATTAAATATTGCTCCAAAGCTTGCAAAAATTTGACAGTTTTTATTGTAAGCATAACACAAAACTAATGGATGTACAGATGTGGAAAATAGTTTCATTGAGTTCAGCTACCGATTGATATTTATAATCTTGTTTAAATATAACTTTAACAAAAAAAGCTGTCTTAATATAATTTATCAAGTCGAATGTTCATATTGTTATGATTCATATCGACAGTGGAAAGGGAAAAGTACGTTACTGACAATATTTCAAAATAGCTTTTATTTGACAACCAGGATGTATGTAAACTGATTCATATTCTATAAATAGGATGTTAGCTGAAAATGTCGAATAAGTGTCTAACTTTAGCTTTTATATTTGAAAAAAGGATGCCTTGTGAAATTTTTGACCAGGCTTTTTTGTTGCTTTTTCATAAATATCTTATTAGATTAACATCATTTTGATAATAAAATACTATTTTTAATCTTCATACACTTCAAAGTTGTGTCTATTTAATGTTTTGATTCCGACTCAAAATCATGGTGTAAATGTTTTTTGTGCATCCTGTAAAATGCGTTCTTTGTGGATTACGTCCCTTTTCCTTTTTGCAGTCGATATAATTACAATATTGCATAGAAATGGTAAACAATAAATGCTACATACAAAGTTTTATTTAACCGCACTTTTGTATTTTTGATTTAAGAGTCAACATAATTTGTATATTTTTTGTTTGTGCATGCTTTTATTTATTTTTTAAGCAACAACACTTTTTGCAAATTCACAACGTAAAAATGCAAATAAAAATATTTCCCAACAACCTGTTTTCTGTCTGAAACAACGTTCTTATGGTAAAACACGTCTAGGAGATTTATTTTTGAGACGTCTTTTTTGTTGACTTGGCAAGGGCTTACATGGAAAGACCGACATTTTACAGAACGACACGTTATACTTGTAGTCCAGATTTCGAAATAAATTCCCAATAAACGGGACAATAAACACTGTCTACTTAGCAAATTTATTGTCTTCGAGCCATTTCGTCTTTTACTTTACGAGAGCCTTTTGAAAAGAATATATATTTTTTTATGATTGGGACAAAAATGCGTGACCTATCGTTTATTTCAATACTATAGGAAATATTTTTGAATAAAAACAGCTGAGTTGGTAACATTTGTATTTGTAAAGTAACAAGAAGTATACTAGAAGACAGTATATTAATTTTAATTCCAAACAAATTTGTGAAATATTTAATAAAATTTTGTATTTTTCAAACTTTAAGCTTCTGAGATTCAGTCAGTAAGTATGCGAGTTTGCCACGTCATGGATTCGAATTTAAGAGATTAAAGAAATAAAATAAAGTTTATACGTCTTTATGTGCACTGAGTGGAGGCGAAAGACGGTCGATTTATATATAAAAAAAACAATGTATTTAGATCGTAGGGATCGGTATACACCTGATTCTTTTTTATTTATGAGGCATACGATCGAAAGGACACCACGCAACAAAAGGTGCTCATATAAAAATGGTTGATAGGTTCCATCTAACTATAAATACTTGACTGTTAATGTAATTTTTCACGTCATATTTGTATTATTTTACGATATATTTAATATTATGTATCAAGATAATCACTTATATCAAGTTAAGTAATAGAAAATAAAATATTACTGCAGTTTTTTAGTGAAAATTAATAATTAAGTAAAACAATATATACTTGAATGATTGAAAGTGTACGTTTTTTTTTCTAGTTCATCTACAATATATACAAATGTTTACCGGATTGGTTTGATTTCAATGTTGAAATTAAGTCTTGATCAAGCGAGTATTTAGATGCATGATTTAAGCAAAAAGTTAGATGATATTAAAAATTTGTTAAAAAAAATAATCAGCTTTTTTTTCTTGGACCGTGTTATATTAGAGCAAGGGGGAGAAATTCGTGCGAAAGAGAATTCGGAACGGATATGATAATCAATGATTTAAAAACCGATGTATATGTTACACTATATTTATGTTTACATAATAATCATACTTTTCCTTTGATTTCTCGTATATAATATAGCACGTCATAAAAAATATGACGTGAATAAGTGCTGCCATGTGTATTCTTGTTTAAATTGATTAAAGGTTGGAGAGAAAGATTGCTGTAATAGGTTATCGATCCTTAAAGCAAATCTTAAATAGGGATTTTTAATGGATTTGATTACAATTTCTAGAAAATATAAATATAAAAAAAATATGCTAATGAGAATTATTGACTAGATTTAGTATTAAAATTTGGTCACCCTACATCTGTGAAAAACCGATGAAAAAGTTATATTTAGACTGACGAAGAATAATGTTGTCGGTTATAAAACTGTAAAATTCTGTGATAATTACGGATACAACACATTGTCGGAATTATTTAATGATACTACATTGTATAAAAGTAGGTCTTGAAATAGTCCACTACGAACTGTAAATTTATTATAAATAGGGTTTTATTAGAAGAAGTGTACTAAAAAAGTTATTTATAAAGAATTTAATTCCATATAATTATTGTAAAATAGATAGGCTTTGTAGGTCTTGAACTGGAAAGAATGACGTACGGACTCGTTTTATGCTGATGGAATTATTTTAATTATACTTTCGGAATACCGGGTACATATTAATTGCTCAGAGTGGAAGTCAAAGAACATCAGTACGATTTTAAACCATATACTATTTTGTTTCTTGGCATAATTATCTTAATAGATAATTCAAACAAACGCTTACAAACTTTCTGAAAGTAAATCGTCGCTTTCCTTTATGGCATTTCTTAGCTCAACCCAAACATCCTAATCTAAATATGTGAATTGATCTTATAAAGTATGGATACGTTAATAAAACTTACCGTAATTGAAGTAAAATTTAGAAAAAAAACTGTATTTAATATTTGCATAACATTATTTTAATATATTATGAAAAAACTAATTTTAGTATGTATACGTATAAATTGTTCGAAAATTAAAATATTACTATACGTGTCAAACGATACTATCATGAGTGTGTCAAGAGACTTTAAAGCATATCAACCATCAATATAGATTTTGTTTAATTTCAAATACCATTTACTCTATTTAAAATATTTTTTACAATAATATTGTAAAAATGTATCGATCTTTATAGCCATTAATCTAGGATTTTGCTGACGGATACAAACTTGAAAATAAATAGTATTGAAGAAGCAATATAGACTATAAATTATCAAAAAAAAATGATATTGCATACGTTCCTTCCTAACACAGAAAGTCATTCGTTTAAGACGACAATAAATCGAGCTATTTACAGATGATGCGTCATCCTACCACATACAGGTGACCAATCACTGCGAGGCAGCCGTGGTGGCGCATATGGATTTAAATAGTGTAAAGATATTCATTTCGAAAGTGGAATATATGTCTCTCCGCAGAATGAAGTCATGTCTTGACAGATTAAATTTCTTAAAATTTGTTTGCCAGACAATTTTTGACTTAATCTTGCATTTTTGATTTTTAAAAATCTGATAGATGTGGGAATCGAGCATTTCCTGGATTGCTTTTTTATGGAATCAGAAATATACATTTGAGAATACGAACTATTTTTTTCTGATTATTTCGAGAGAGCTGCAATTCTGTACAATTCTTCTTGCAAACGGTTAGAAGTTAATCAATATTTAAACCTATTTTACATTAACAGTATTTTTGGATACAGGTTCTTATCAGTTAGGTAAATAATAAATAATAATTAATCATTACCTTAATAAGCCGTAATTTATGTTGTAGAAGTTTAATACTCGATCATTAAACGAGAATGACATTTGATTTGAATTTGTTGATATGTTAAAGTTTCATTGAACATCGCACAATTTATAGATCGTTTGCCATATCCCTGGTTATTGCTTCTGATGCCAATCGTACTAAACATCTAGCAGGGCAACTTGCTTTCTGAGCCAAAGGAAGAGGCAGTAAGATGAACTAATTTAGTTTGAGCAAACATCACGCTAGTCGGTGGCGCGAAACATCAGCTGATGGCTAAACATTCTGGGTAATTGGAGAAGCGCTGTTCTACACGAGTAGTTTTCTACATAAGAATAATTCTAATAATTACTCCGTCGCAGTCTTAAATGGCCGTCTATTATTTATATGAAATGATGCATCGTCGGGTGTATGTACGAGATAATTAAAATTTATCGTTTTTATTACAGTCATGAGTCGGCATTTATTTTAACTGTACGTAACGATTCTATTAAATGTTATGTCATTGTTAAAACCCTTGATGATGTCGGCTATAAAATAAAAAATATGCTAAATTAAAAAAAAATGTGTTAAAACCACTTAGTTTATATTATATTTACGAACATAATTGCAAGTATAATCATTTCCTGGCATCTCCTTACTAACTCAATTAGAAATAAATTATGTACGCTATTAGTCATTCTGTTTTGAGTTCAAAAAAATTTATTCAATAATAGTTGCTTTTAATTTAACAAAATAGGTATTTATTCTATATTTAAGATTTTTTCAGTTAATTGTATTTCTTTAAATAAATCACATTTGAGTTAATTTAAGTCTACAAGCACATGACATGCGTGTCATTTTATATTAATTATTACCAAATTTTATACTGTTCTTAATGTGAGATATTATTTTAAAAATAAAACATTTTTACGTAAAATATTGTTGTAAATTAACAACAAGTTACCACTGAATTAAGAGAATGAAATATATTGACTATGGGAAGGCAAATGGACGCAACTTTTATCAAAAGGATGCAAGCTTTGAATGGCGAATTGGTATCTAAATTTGACATTGGAGCATAAAAAAAGAATGCCTCATCAAATTTACGACCGTGAAAAATGACTTTCACTACAACTTCATCGTTTTTTGTTGAATAACTTATTAAAATAATATCAGGATGGGAAAATAAAACATTCATTTTAGTCTTCATGCACTCAAGATGTGACTATTTAATATTTTAACTTTGGCCTAAAAGCATTAAATACACATTTTGCGCCTTGTATAAAATTTGGTCTATGTGAGTTACGTTATTTTTTTTTCACAAAAAATATGTATTTGGTTAATATGTATATATGTAGGTCAATCGTTTTTAATTAATAAATCAAAAATATAAATATAAAACACTATAAATATATTGAGTTAGGAAATATATTATATTAGTTAAATTTGATATTAAAAAGTTATGGAGCATAATAAGTCGATAATTAAGAAAAGGCCATTGGATAGATATATTTTATATATTCAGGATAACCCACAAGTGGACAAAGATAATTAAATCATGGAAACACAACTGAGATATCAAAAAAAACATGTGCGCAAATGACGTGACTCATTAGGGTCGGAGAACATGACATGCAAAAGAATGTCAAAAAAGAAATAAAAAAGAAGAAGATATTCTTTCATCTCAACGATATCTTCTTTTATGATATAACAAGGCACTATGTTGTTATAAGATTGCTTTATGATGGGGGTGTTTATTTCACTTGTGCCTTCGTATAAAACAAACACACGACTGTGTCTAGATTGAGCGCCGTATCGTGCTGTTATTACGAAAACCTAATCCGAAATGTAGGGAACAATCTACTTGAAACATTAACTCTATTTCACTGAATTTATAATTCTTGAAATATTTTAACTGCATAAATAATATTTAAATATATGTGATTTAAAACTGGCTATAAAAATCACAAATAAAATCTTTACTGCTACAATATAAAACTACTCAAGTATTAGAAACTAGCAGTATTTTATGCAGTTTGGCTAATAATTTTTTAACAGCTTAATGACCATGCACCCATATATAAGTTTTGATAGACCATTGCTGGGTGGCTGTGGACTCATATGTGAGTCCTATTTCATACGTTTCTTTTCTATGAGAAATAATTGGATTGCGATTCAGTTGGCTTGTGAATATTAACCAGAGATGGTAATGTACCACTTTAATTTTGTTGCATATTTTCTAGCAAATTTTGCTGGTCCCCATTCAAAATTAAGCAATGCAGCCGTAAAACTGTTTGTATCCTATCGTTATATGGTGAGTATCTTCACCACGCTACACATTCTGGATTTCTTGTCACTCCAATTAGCAGGCACTTCTCTGAAGACATCTATAGTAAAATATAGATATGACAATTCCAAATTTATTGCATGATTTTTGACGTCACATGAAGCTGCTTAGTCTATATACAGTAATTTTAAATATATTTAAACTAAATTTAAAGATAAATTAAGACCTAAAAAACATGAAACATCCAATTTTATTTTTTTATTTTCTATGGACTGCTTTTTTACGGTAAAGTACGACTGTATAGCTGTTTTCATATAACATCAAAATACTACTATGTCTAATATATTAAATGAAAAGTAATCACCAGTTGTAATCATTTACAGATAGTTAAAAATAATAGGCCGATCAACTTGAACAACGCATATTTGGTCTCTCACTTGCGAAGAAAATGCCGACGCTAGCTGGTAAAAAAGAATTGGAATTGTTTTATATCAAAAAGTTGTCGAACACACCCCGCGGCCGAAAGTAATTTGACGATGAAACTTTTTCTTGTACGCCATTCTTCTCTCCCTTCGCATCCTTTATCCAGCCTTTCTTTTATTTTACCGCAGATTGCCACATCTACATCAGATTTGCTCAAACTCTGGATTGTGAGTTGGCCGATGTTATTTGGACTTGTGTGCTATTATAATGACAGCAGATGCGCTACTGTAAATTTTTAAACTCAGCTTGAAGATACATAAAAAAAGCATAAATAATTCGAACACATCATAAATGAAATGCAGGTCGCTTAGAACTAGAAATATAACTGCCTAAATGAAAAAAAAAATGTCTTTCTGCGCAGAGAAAATATTACTGATGTTGAAATATAATATAATAATAAATTGTACCGAACGACTTCCTACGATTTTACAAATATAATTAATACTTATTTCATTGAAGATTTATAACAAATTTAGCAAGAGGAAATTTTTAGGCATTAAATTCGGGATGTTTTATCATTATACTGCCAAGCGCAAGTTTTTATTCTTTCTTCAGTATAATATATTTTAACTTTGGTCCATATGCCATAATAATGTACGCTTAGAAAAAAGCCTTCACGTCAAAATTATCAATATTATTAACATTACTTTTACTAATACATGAGAATGAATTACATGAATGTGACGTAAGAAAATACTTCATTCCGCACGTATTATTTACAATATTATATTTTCAAGTCAATTACCTTTGTTGACAGCATCATCGATATAAAAAAATTAATATTAGCGCCACAACATAAATTATAAATGATACTACTAATATTTCAAGCATATAATTAAAATTAAATATTAAACAACCATAGAACTAAGTAGATAATCATTTGAATATATTTGTTTATAGTAAAAAATAACGGTAAATCCATAAGGCACTCGGGAATAATTTATATTTTATTAATTGAAAATTTGAAATCAAGAAAATTATTTCGATATTATTTTTTCATATTTGAATGCAAATTAAATTTCAAACGTTTTCTAAAATAGATGGTTACTTAAATTCTTGTCATTGTCAATTTAATGAGTAATCTATTTAAACAATAGACACGTTTAAAATGTATAAGATTTGCCGAACACTTGTTGGGATAACTACAATCTTGTTATTAAGTCAGACGATCACAAAATGTCTAAACTTTCACTGGATTATCTCTTACATCCTGGCATCTCATTCTGACTACACCCAATATGCCAATGCCATAAATATTCGATCAACAAAGATTTCAACCCCACACTTCTTTCCGTCCTGTGACATCGAATTTATGACTTAAAGAAAAATGTCACAAGCCAAAGAAATTTCACAGCGATCGTGGATTTAAAATGTTAAGAATTTTTGATCTAGATTTTATTCGTCCCGGTAATTTTTACCGGCATGCCGGTCGGTTGACTTGCGGCAGAATTTTCGTGTGCGGAATTTATTATTTTTAAATTATGCGGCAGGACCGTTCCGCGGAGTAAAGACGATAATCTATTTGAGTGGGGAATTATGTGACGAAGAAGGTATGGAAATTAATAAACCTCTGTAATTTTCGCTCTTGTAATAATGTCCTGTAACTTGTTGACATCGTAATCTTTAAAGATTACATTCTACGGTTTTTACAGAATAAATTATCATATCCTCTAAGTAGACAACTTCTAATATAGTCACTCTCAACTCAAGGAGTAATCATTTTTTATTACCATTATATTTCAAATAAAAATATGCTTCTAAAGTTTTTTTATTATTAAACAGAAGGAATGACATTTTTAGCTAACTGTCAACGAGCGTAAGCGGAAGAACTCCGTGGAGTTTTATTATAAATAATAAGTTTATATAATATAAAACGATGCTATAGATATTCTCAAAAATGAAATGAACGAATAAATATCTACTGTAGGTATCCATTTGTCAATTTTTGATCGAAAAAGATTGCATTATTTATTAAAATATATGTATATTTTCGCTTCGAATATTGAGCATATGGATATACACAATGTGAAGATGTCCAGATGGGAATGTAAAGACATGTTATAAAAGATTATTTTTTACGAGAATGGTTTGTCAGACACTTGTTCCACCAAATTTGATTCCCAGTACTGCAACTGTGCAACATCGAATACGCATTCTTCGGGTTGTGGGGCGTTCATGATAACCTCTAAGCTAGTCGGGAGACATAACATAGCCTAAATGCTTTTGATACTTTTTACACATATATTAAAATATTTGATAGGATGCTTAAAACTGTTTCAACCATTCGTCAATCGAAAAATTTGTGTGTTTACATCCTAGGTTTCCTATATTTTTTTTTCGCTTAAAATATCCGGCAAATCAGATTTGTTAGCAGAAATTCACTACATAATGTAGTTATATTAAAAAGATTTATTTTCAATGATTTTAATTTTATTTTTAACTGACTTACATCATTTTTATTTTCGATAATTAAATAGCAACACAATTAAATTTCAAGGAAAGTCAATCAGGAGTAATGTTAAAATTGAAAATAAATGAAAAATATCAAAGTTTTTATAATGTAAGCAGTTTAATATTTTAAAGAAAAAATATTTTGCGATCTTAATTAATGCGATAATTTGTTGTCAATAAAATTATTATTAATAGAACCAATATTATCATTTACGAAGTTATCATTAAGATTATATACGTATGTAAAAGTGTTCAAATATTTTAGCTGCAGATAAAAAAGGTAAACACTCAGCACCTAAATAGTAGATAACGCTGTAAATTTGTCAGAAACTCTACCGTAAATTTAGTGTGCACTAAATTTGCACCAAATCCTAGGTGAAACTTTTGCAAAACAGTTCATATATGCCGGTGCTCAATTCGTTTCAAGGTGTGTATGTTTTTTTAAGTTATATTATTCGTAAAGTAATCAAATCATTCAACACGTTTTATTTATATGCTTATTTGATATATTATAGTTGATTATTATTTCATCCAGTAGGGTAACTTCAATACAACTACAAATTTTTGTATTTTTATCTATCAGTTTAATTCTTACAACTTACCTATTTTGCTCAACATATAGAGATGTGTAGCTTAAAATATGTATTTCAATAAATACCTGCAAGCTTTGCAGACACGGTGAATTTATTTTGTTTATGTTTTTATTCTTAATTTAATTGTTCTGTCAATTTTTTCTTGATGTTTTTTTCTGTCAAAATTATTTTATGCTCTTTTTACTAAAATGTCAAAATAATTAAACAATATTATAGAGGCTATTTCTATATATAATCTATTTTAAACTATCTGATAACATTGTGATTTTCATTTTTTTCAATATTCAACACTTTCATTTAAATTTTATTATTTTATTTGAAATAATGTGATTTGAAGTTTTGAAATTTAGTTTGATTCAAAATGCAATCATTTGATTAATAAACCTCTTCGCTGCAGGGGCTCAGTATAAAGAACTGAATTAATTGCACTAATCCTATGTAACATGGCACAACTATTCATACGTTCACTATAGAAGCGAACAAACACTATTTCATATTTGCCAACTGTACGTTTCCCATTTACAAAGCTTATACTCGCAAAGGGATATTTGTTGCAAAAACAGTTGAAGAAAATCTCCTGGCGGAATAATAAATACGGGAATTCTGTTTATTCTGCCCCGAACAATAAAGTTGGTCTCTAAACAAAACACGACAACTGAGAGTCGTGATAAACTTTGTCATACGCTATTTGTTTATTTTTTATTTTTTTGTTTTATTTTTGAATGAAAATTTCACCCGCTTTGGTTTTTTATGCGTTTTGAATTAGGGGGTCCCCGCAAAAGTTTTTTAATCATAAAACAGAAAGAGCTTTATTTAGAGTTGATTTTAATTATTGTACTATTTGAATCTAAGACGGCTTGAAATACTCGTAAACCAAAACTGAGATTCAATTTTGTACTCAGAATAGATAAAAATAAGAATAGATAAAAATATAAACAGAGTACGATTAAAATTTTACCTACTTTGAAACAACGTATTATACGTTCATTTTAGAAATATTTAGTTAATAATATACTTAAACTATAAAAATAAAAAGATTAAAAGAAGTTATTCCTTATTAATATAAAAATTAAAACAGGTGTTTTTTTTCACATACGTTTACATGTAAAAAGCGCACGAAAAAGATAAACAGACTCTAAATTGCATTCAAACAGCGTACACTAAATAAGTGTTAAATTATGTATATTTATTAAACTATGTAAATCTAAACGTAAAAAAAATAAATAACATGTCGAATTTCTAGTTGGATAAAGAAGTGACCATTATTTTTTTAGGAAAAACTACAATCACAATTAACTATTAACTAATAAGCTTAATACAATTTTCTAGATACAAAAAAATATACACTAGACTAACTCCACTAATATCTTTTAGACGTCACATTGATTTTTGGTAACAATGTATTTATTACAAGTATGTATTATACTCATCATATATAATACCCAAAACCAGTGAGGCCAAAATTTAACGTATTTTTTTTTATTTTGTTATGTCCGCTCCTTAAGTGGAACATATGTACCTACGCCTCGCGTAAAGACGTCCGCTCCAAAAGTAGAGTATGTATATGGATTTTTACAATATGAAAACATGTCTTGAACTATTATTTTTCGCAGGAATTGGCAACCAGACAATTATTTAATCTAATGGACATTCAGTCTTGTATTTTTTTATTGTATGATTAATTTATGTATGCACTTTTATATATTATTGAATGAGATTGAATAATTTCAATTTGAAAATGACTTTAATACGCAATTAAAACATAGAAACAAAAACAATTTTAAATGTATACCAAACTTGTTGGTCCAAACCCAAGAATCTGCATCGTGAAAACACTTTTAACTCCGTGGTTTTTCGGCGGCCAATGCAACTAAAGGATTAACCATTAACGTCGGTATTGGCTTACGCGCGTAATATAATGTTCGTCTATAGTATGGCTTAACGTTTTACGGTATAGGCTACTATTTAGTGTTTATTGGGATCTCAAACATTTATTAACAGTCGGTAAAACTCGTCAAATGGATGCTAAAAGTTAAAGAGTCCTCGTAAATTCAAGGAGTACCGTCCTATTTAGAACATTAAACGCAATCCACTGCGTTTAATGAAATTCTTTATACCTACTCTATACCGTCTATTTTAACTAACTTACCTTTGAATAAAACTATAGAGCTAACTCTGAATACAACTATGTAGTTATATACACAGTGTTTCAAACTAATCCGAAATAAATTAGACGCTATAAAATGCGATACGTGCTGAGATTACTGAATAAATTTAATCTTTGAACTTCGCACAGATACATTTGAAATAATAATAAAGACTTACATTTTGTCCCGATAGTAAATTTTGTCTAGTGAATTTTGCATTTTGTTTGTATACTATTAGGTGGAAAATATTCTGAAAAGGAAAGAAGAAGTACGAAAATGAACCGCAGATAATTGGTAAACTATTCTATCTTATATATACATATATGGGGTGGGCTTTTTTTAATGAAAAACTGTTGAGTAGTGAGAAGAGTATCAGGACAATTACTCCCTGGTCAAACCCCCAAGAATTGACTCTCTGTTAAAAACCTCTGCTAAAGTCCATCTCACCTTAGATATTATTAGGTTGGGTTCGGTCAAGCTAGGCTAGGTTATATAATTTGAAATGTTTCTTACGGTAGTTTCTTAAGTAGGTACTTATTGTCCTGGAGATATTTATGGGGATTTTTAGGCAACTAATTACCTCTGAGGTTTGAAGAGCAATTAGGATTTTAAAAGTAAAATATAAGTATTCGACCTATTTCCTCAGATACTTGACTAAAATATTTAGAATAGTGTATTTTTGGGTATGCGAACAAAATTTTAGTGTTTATGAAGTTGACAAAATAGGTTCCCACAAAACTTAATTTAGACTGAACCAAGACTTGTTAATGCACCTAATCTGGTGGTATTTATTAGAGCTGGGAATGGTGCGGCCAAGATTAGAAATGGGGCGATGTCGATTTATTGTTTTTGAAGTGAGCGCTTCGAAATAAGCAAGTGCACCCGGCCAGCTGAATCGTTTGTTAGGTTCGTTCAGTCGTTAGGCCGCGTCTAAATGGTAGAATATATTTTACCTGCATTTATTTTTCTTCTCTGGTTTTTTAAATCTAGATATAAAACTTTTGCTTTCAAATATAATCAGAAACCACACAAAGTGAACGTAAACTGAATAAAATGTTGGCACGAGAAAAATGAGAAAAGAATACCAAGTATAAAATCATTTGTAAATGTTTAACGGTAGTTACATTGATTTATTAAGGAATATAAATTAAAACCGATTATAAAAATAATAAAACTGCAATAAGCCCCAAAAGATTTAAAAAAATCTAGATTTAGGACATTATACTTAAATGGTAGAGCAATTTGCTTATAACTGATTGACCAAAGCACACGTTTTCACATTGTAGAGATTTGCACATAACATTTTTGAAACGGATATGGCAAAAAATATTATTATGGGGGAAAAAACCAAAATCATTAATGTACTTTGGATTCAGCGATGAGACTAGTTTTTATATGTTAATAAAAAATGCTAAATGATTAAATTGAATTGTGATTCTTTTTATATTCAAAAGGGTAAAATGGCTGCATATAATTTACTTTAGAATTTAGAAAACAGTTAAGTAATGAAGTAATTAAAAATGTACTGTACAAATAAGTAACCTATTATTTTGTATCAAAGGAAAGAATTTATTATGAGGAACTTATGTATTCACTTATGAATGTTTCTTTACATATCAGTTAATAATATTAGTCAGTCAGTAAATAATATCAGTTGTATGTGATAGATAATTATGATTATAAAAAAGCTGTTGTTAATGTTTAATATTGTATTCGTTGAAACGCACCTTTATCCGGAAAGCTCCAGTACTATTTACTAATTAGTTCCGGGTGCATTCACTGAACTTAATAACGATAATGTGGAATTTATTATTTGAAAAGGGTTAAGAGTTAACTAACTGTTCTATGTTGGGGTGCAATTAACATGAATGTTAGCGCTTTGTTGCCACGCAAATGTATCAAGAAAACTTAAAACATTGCTATACGTACAGAATTTAATAAAATATAATGTATATATACGGTTCGTAGTGCATACTGTTGAAACATCACTTGCAATCATCGACCACGCCGTTAATTAAATTATATAATTGTATTTTTTAATTTCATTACATGATATATAAAATGTTTGCATTTTAACACTATCAAAAAAATATATAAGCATAAAACATACATATTAATGCCGTATTTGCATATAATCCAAAAAATATTTGCTTTAAACAGAATTTTACAACAATATGTAGTTAAATACTTACATGCATAATGTTTGCTCCGAAAGTGAAACATATCATAATATATGAATCTTTACAATATAAAGATATATTTTTAGGTTTTTTATGAGAGTTCCAGAATAGCCAGTCACTCAACTCGTTCATAAATCCGGTATTACGTCTTATAATTAAACAGTGAATCTATAACTCCCGCAATCTAAAAGCGCGCATATATTTTACATCATGGCCACCGGGAAGGCTAGGTTAGTTTAATAGTAGATAATAAATCTGATATTCAATATATGATAAATGCGTTTATACATTAATATTCGAAAAAAGTTAGACGTCATAAAGATGAAATCACAAAATTCTTATTCTTATAAAAGTATAAATCTTGAATTGTTTCTTTTGAAGCTATAGCTTTCTATTTGTTCTTCGTTATAAATCAATATAGACTGATAGAAAAGCTAACGACCTAACAGTTACTGCCGCAAGATTCATCCTTAACAACCTCGAAGGGCATCAGGATAAAATCATAGTTCGATCAGCAATGGACAATTTCATTCCAGACACAAGCGAATAACAGCTGTTACCGTGTTTTCATAGTTTCAGAGAAATGTGAAATTTTATATAAAGAAAGTGGAAATCACCTGAAAGAATTGAAAAGAGCGATTGAAAATAAAGATCACTTCACATTATTATAGGATACAATTTATCGTTTGTTTTAAAGTTATTAGTTTAAAACTTATGGTCTATAGATTCAATGTTGGAATTTAGTTGTTAAATTACTGATGGATTATTAATGACCAAATAGGTTCGGGCCTCACATTATGTTCCGATAACAATTTTGACCAATATTTCAGATGAAACTTTTATTTACACATAAACAAAAACTTTAAATCGTACTAAAATAATTAAAAAATGTTAAGCAAATTACGATTACGATTGGGTATAAAGTTATAAGTTTTCCTATCGAATTAAGAATATGATAAAAAAAAAGACCCAGCATTTTTTCTATGCCATATTCAATTTGACAGTAAAAATAATTATACTCGAAAAAAGTATAAAAAATACTAGAAGACCTGCATGTAAAAATTCATTTGGTAAATTTTTTTAGACAAATGTCTTTCTCATTATTCCAAAAAACAAGAAAAAAAATAGAAGCATTTCGAATATTTTGGGAAATATTGTCCCCATCGCCGATCTGTGATCGAATTCCGTTACTTCTGGCAACACTGAGTGAGTATCTGATTATAGCCAAGTGTCTTGAAATAACTTTTATTTTTATTCCTTACACGAAAGCGAAAAGTTGCTTATGGAATTTTTATTCTTAAATTAATGTGAATTATTTAGTTACGCTCTGTCGAATTTTTAGGCAATTTTAAAAAACAAAATAGAAAATATATCTTATTTTTTTTTCCATATTATTTAAATGCTCACTGGAGCACTTGATTTACGGCAGGATAATTCGTTTCGAGCATCGTTAAAATGTGATAACTCAGCGTATAGCCCACAATACAAAAAATCGAAAATATCCTATTTCAAAATAAAACAAATCAGACGAATAGCCGAACAGACTTACGAGACTCATCCATTCCAATAGACAAAATGAGACAAACCTATTGAAAGTCTTGTTTATAATCTATATAAGTTTATGGTACATAAGTAGCAAGTGCCGCGACGTGGATAGGAGGTGCTCTTGTCCAAAAAGTGTTTGGATTCCCTTGAAATTATTATTTATTTTCTTTTGAAACTCCGTTTTTCTAAAAGCATACAGAAAATAAACTACTGGATGAAAATTATATGATATTATACACTGATTACACATGTTTGACTTTCAAGCTAATGAGTATTTTATTTAATAATCTTAAATTTTAATTATGCAAATACCATTGCATATAAAAAATACTGGAGCATTAATTTTATTTTTCTTATAAAAATGGTACCCATCACATCCAGGCGCCCTCGTGAGGGGCACAATCTGAACATTAACAGCACCAGGTAGCATAAAAAATGTAAGTTGAAAACTGAATAACGGTTTTTTGTAATATAAAATATGGACAAAATTGCATTACAAAATATTATAATCAACAAAAGCATCAAAACAAAGATTTAAAACTGCGGTAAACGCTTGTGTGACATCCGCATGCATTTATTACCTATCCTATACGTTGTTATTTCAGCAAATGCCACTTGGATTTTTCCATTTCATTTCATACAAGAATTCCAACCAGTCTATATTTTAAATACGATGTACATACTTTAGAAATCAAAGAATTATAGTATTTCCCATCGATAGTCGGAGGATTTTGTGTTTCATTTTATTTTTATTAAAAATTACTGAGTAAATTTATCCAATGTTGCTTAATTTAATATATTTTTTTTATTGAATTTGAATTGTTCTGTGGAATAAAAGTTAGCTTGATCCTCTATGCGAAAAATAGCGCTAATGGAAGATTTATTGCATTCTAGGCGGAGAATTAAGTCGTGCCGAGCATTGTTTTAATGCTTTTTTGGGTAACAACTATTGAGTAACGGTATCAGGCAATAAACGTCACTAACTTTTGTTTCAAATATATACATATATCTGCGTCAATCAGAGAGTTTTGTGAAGTATTTTATAACTCCACGTCAGGGCCGAGCTCTATAGTAGCTGGAGCTTTTATCAATTTCAGCGTGTAATTAACCATAAATAAAAAGTACAATCATAAAAAAATTGACAATTATAAATTTAAAAAATTTAGAAATGAGTTTCTTCTCTTCTTCTTCTTCCATGTTCGATCCTTAAGTGGAGCATATGGACACCACGTGCCACTTCCAAGAATCTCCGTCTCCTCCCAGGTCATACCTGCATCCCGTAACTCCGCCGAATACATTCTATAGATAG
>JAGVSQ010004488.1:0-13544 GCA_022683975.1 Rhyacophila evoluta
ATTTAATATAAAATATAATCAATTAGATTAAATACTTTCAACTGCGCATCATATAATGAATAAATGCAAATACTTTTTCAATTCTAATCATATGTTGCTCTACAAAAAAATATATCACAATTTGATAAAATTTAATTTAGTATAATTTTTTATATTGAATTCTTTTGTCCATTGATCTTATATTACCTATTATACACCAGCACTAATCCTAAATTTCAATACCGGTATTTTCTAATTTAATTTTGCCAATCCCGGGACCATAAAATTTTTAAAAAATGCTCATTCTACGGATTTTTTAAACAATAGGTAAATAATAAATTAGATAAAATAGCAAAATTCTTTGGTATATTACTGTATAACGCATTTTGTTTATTAAATTTCTAAATTTGACATTTGTGAAGACTAGTTCATTGTTTTATAATCTAACAATAAAAAAATTAGTTGTCTAAAAGATATATTTCAATTCATCCTATTTACGATATTATTTAAAACTATCTTCAGAAAGTAAGATTAATCCCGAAATTGTAAAAAATAAATCCCGGGATTTGTAAGTACCGTTAATTGACCCGGGATCCTGGGAGATTTGACTCTCTACACCTAACAAAATTTTACAATTGAAAAACCATATTTTTACTTAAGACACTAATTTTTATCACGAAGTAGTAGGTTAGTTTCTAATTCTTATCTTATCTATAATACACAGAATTTATTGCTTGATAAAAATTTTAAAACGATAAAAAAAAATAATGTTGATGCAGCAAAAAAAACATTTCAAACGAAAGAATATGAATTTTGTAACATGATTATTTTGATGAAACATAAATTTATAAGAGATATTGACGAATCACAAATATCATTAAAAATGTCAACGAACTCAAATTTAAAAATCGAACGGTAAGTCAAATTGGGCAAGATCATTCGTTCTACGCATTGACAGTTTATTTGGCAAATTGTCAACAGAACATACCAGTCTCTCAAGTATTGTCGATGATATATTATATAACATTGTACATAGAGTCAGTACGTTCTGTCAAATAAATACTTTCATAAAAGATGTACGATAAATATGAAGGAATATTTGACCGTATTGAATATACCACAAATCCCCAGAAAGATACCTAAATTCTACTGAAATATATATAAACAAGATACAGATTAAAGATAAATTTAATTATGAATAGGTCCATGAATTTAAAAATCGACTTACCCGCATGTACAAATCTCGCAAACACATTTCTCCTTGTGGGGCACATCTTTCTCCGGTTTCTTATCCTTGGGCTTCTTCTTATCCGGTGACTTCTCCGAAGGTTTTTTAGAGTCTGGCGACTTGGTTCTTGGAGCCTTTTCGTCGGTTATGCGCTCCGTACGATGGGTCATGCTTGTCAAGTCATCGCGAGTGGTTATAGCTCTGTCGACTACGTCATGGCTTATGTGAGACTTGCGGACGTCCGTCTGGAGGAAACAATACAATAATACAATGTCAGTATAGTCTTCATGATAGAAGGCATGGATTATCATCCAACAAAATATTACATTAGTGAAAATACATAATGTTGTTGACGCTCCAAGCAGAAATCCATTTCATAATAAACGTAAGATGGTTTCCTACATATCTGTGTCAACCCAAAAGGTCCTAAAATGTCGAATTACATCAGCAATCTGAAGTACAGTAAATATGAATTCACAAAACCAAAAACGCCTGAAGATTTATCATCAAAATATCGAAAGCTCTTCCAAATGCCGATCCTCGATAAGTCAAAAAATGTCTGTTTCCTACTCTGCAGACCTTAAAACTTTTATTGATCGAAAGTCTACCTCATTCAACCCTTAGATCTAAGGCTTAGATGATATTTGGTACTAGTTGATGTTAGCACTTATTATTACGAACTTTACGAGTATATAATAGAAACCTCCATAAATTAAATTTCAGTTATACTTCTACATCTGGCGACACCTTCGTATTTATAAACATCCATTAAATTAACTATTTAATTCTTCCTTTAATATCCAATATTTAGAGGTGTCACTCCATTGGAATTCGTGATAGTGCACAGTTACACCAGTTTTAAGAATGTAAAAAAAACGAAAAATAAAATAGGAGAATTGAACGTCAAAAGTTGTCCTCTTTCGTGTTCTAGGTATGTTGATTCCATCTGCTGATATTTTGGAATGCTGTGACAATTTAGTGTTCTTGCCGAGGAGAAGTGATAGGTATGTATTATAGGTATATTATAAATATTTCAATATTCAACTGTCTAGTCTTTATTGCAATAAACAATATCATATTCCAACATTAATTCCATCTTCGATTCTTTATGGTCTCCATAGCACATTCAAATAAAGAATAAATATTTACGTAATTACAATTGTTTTTAACATTTGGATAAGTCACGATTAAGAATCAATGAGTGTGAGAGATTATCTATGGAAGGGTTGTACATTCGATGACTTCAGCCGGGGTTTGTTTGAGTTAGTTGTCCCGAAAGAAGGTGATGTTCAGTGAATGATTAAAAACGTCAAATGTTGAACAAACCAAAGATGACACACACAAAACACGAACATAATATTCAATTGTTGGATTATTTCAATGCATTTGGTTTTGAGTTTAATATTATATTTGATAGCAAACCACAAACCGTAAATATTTTTATAAAACGTACTGGAGCCGGACTCAATTTGTAAAAACATAACATTAAGTGGGAGTGACGTAAGAGTTTCTATGAAGAAATATTTTTTATGAACTGGCATTCATTGCTTCGCACCGTTAAAGTAATTGACTACTAGAATGTTGCAATAAATGCAGCATTGTTCGATACAACGACGTGTAGTGCCACATGGTATATAAACAAGAAAGAATAAAAAAAAATACATCCGAAATAATGTTGTTTTGAATATTTAGACGTATGAATTACAGAGTTTTTAAAATAATGGAAGATGACAAATTTAAATCCAAATTTTATAAGCGGACGATTCAGCACCTTGCATTAGCAATGGTGGAAACTGGTGCTTTTCGGATAAAGAAGAAGTCATTCGAAAAAATCATATACTAGTACTATTTACCTTCGCTGGTCAGAGAAACCGGATGAAACACATTAAGGGTTAACTTTAAAATATTATCGATGTACAAATTTCAGGGGTTACTTGGTTTAAATGTTTACGAAGAGCCTAATATTTATCACGGAGTATGCGAAACAATTACCAAAGGCTTAATATTTATCACATGTTGTTTATATAATAGATATAACACGATTTTTGTCGAGTACTACAGAAACTATGCTGACGAATTACAAATCTTTACATGAAATTGGAGATATGCATGCGCAATTGTAATATTATGAACTATTTATTTACGATATACTATTTATTATATACGATATACTTTATAATATATACATATCAAATTATCAATGATTTTAATATTGATCGTTTGGAAGATGACTGTCGAACCTAGGTAATGTATAATAAAATAATGGATGAGCAGGACCCTACGATTAAAAAATATATTATATTCAGGAGATTTATTCGTTATTGTTACTAGGTTATGTTAAAAAACACTTTAAGTGGAGGAAAGAAAATTACTTACAAACTCTTTGACGTCCTTCACAGTGCTTCTGTCAACAAAACTCTGCTTATTGACTTTTTGATCAGTCTTCGCATCTTCATAAGTGACGACCTTCGTCTTGACACCATTTTCGATAATGTATCGCGTGACTTCCACTTTACTGGTAGACTGTTCCACCTGAAAAGCTTGCTTTGTCACCTCGGTTGTGTTGGAAGTGAATTCCTGGGTTGTGGAATAGACATCGATGTCTGTGCGGCCATCCGTATACCTATCGACGACTGTTTTTGGTTTGTCACCAGGGTAACGGGATATTTGTTTACCGGGTGCATCGTCTTCTGGTTCTCCAGGTTTTTTGCCGGGTTTATCGTCGTCTGGTTGCCCAGGTTTTTTGCCAGGCTTTGTAGGTTTATCGTCTTCCGGTTTACCGAGTTTCTGGCCGGGTTTTTTGTCCGTAGGTTTATCATCGTCTGGTTCACCTAGTTTTTTGTCTTTGGGCTTCTTATCTCCAGGTTTATCTTCAAGTGGTTTCTTTTCCAAAGGTCTACGATCAGACGGCATTCCCGCGGCTGGTCTGGTGACATGTTTCCCATCTACAATGTACGTTGTATTGAACGTTTCGTCCACAAATGTGGTACTGGTTGTACTAGATTTAAAATCTTTGATATCAGTGAATTGGTTCGTGGTAAAAGTACGTTCATCTATAATAGTAGTATCATCTGTAAACTTTGTTATATCCTTTCGATCTGTAGGTGAATCCTTATCTTTTACCAATTTACTTGGTTTTCCAGGTTTGCCGTCCTTCGGCGATTTCTTATCTGGTGAGTCAAGGTATGTTTTCAGTCCATTTTCAATAACGAATTTTGGGGTATCCTCACTAGGATGCTTTTCGTCTGGCCTGGTATCCTTAGTACCAGGCTTCTTCGAATCGGGTGTATCATCCTTGGGCTTTGGAGTCTTTTTATCATCATCTTTCTTAGTGGGAGCTTTCTTACTTGGTGTGTCAAGATATGTTTTTACTCCATTTTCGATTACATACTTTACCGTATCATCAGGAGTCGGCTTATCGTCAACTGGTTTCTTAGGTTTATTATCAGCGGGTAAAGGTTTATCAGTATCCTTCACTGGTTTTTTAACGTCATCCTTCTTCGGAGACTTTGGCTTCTTCTCTAGAAGGGTTCTGACGCCATTTTCAATAACGTACGTAGTACTTTCTTCGGTTATGAACCTTTCGTCGCTAGTTAATTTAGTATCTTTCGGCAATGGAAATTTGTCCGGCTTCTTTTTATCCTCTTTCAGGGGAGAATCCTTTGTATCTTTCGGTTCTACGATATAACTAACCGACTCTTCGCTGATAAACTTATTAGAAATATATTTACTGTCTTTTGGGGTTTTAGGTCTTTTATCATCATCCCTGGGTTCCTTTTTGGTCATGGGCTCTAGAAGGGTTTTGATGCCATGCTCGATAACGTACTTGGCTGGCTCTTCGGGTGATGTCTTATCATCCTTGGGTCGTTTAGTATCCTTCGGTTCTTTTTCTGTGGGTTTCTTATTTTCTGGTTCCTTAGGCTTTTTGAGGTCGTCTTTGGTTGGCGAATCTCTTTTATCTTTGGGTTCTAGAAGGGTTTTGATGCCATGCTCAATAACGTACTTGGATGGCTCTTCGGGTGATGATTTATCATCCTTAGGACGTTTAGTATCCTTCGGTTCTTTATCTGCGGGTTTCTTACTTTCTGGTTCCTTAGGCTTTTTAAGGTCGTCTTTAGTTGGCGAATCTCTTTTGTCTTTGGGTTCTAGAAGAGTTTTGATGCCATGTTCAACAATGTACTTGGCTGGTTCTTCAGGTGATGATTTACCATCTTTAGGACGTTTAGTATCCTTCGGTTCTTTATCAGAAGGTTTCTTACTTTCTGGTTCCTTGGGCTTTTTGAGGTCGTCTTTAGTTGGCGAATCTCTTTTGTCTTTGGGTTCTAGAAGCGTTTTGATGCCATGTTCGATAACGTACTTGGCCGGCTCTTCCGGTGATGATTTACCATCTTTAGGACGTTTAGCATCCTTCGGTTCTTTATCTGAGGGTTTCTTAATTTCTGGTTCTTTAGGCTTTTTAAGGTCGTTTTTAGTTGGCGAATCTCTTTTGTCTTTGGGTTCTAGAAGAGTTTTGATGCCATGTTCAACAATGTACTTGGCTGGTTCTTCGGGTGATGACTTACCATCTTTAGGACGTTTAGTATCCATCGGTTCTTTATCAGAAGGTTTCTTACTTTCTGGTTCCTTGGGCTTTTTAAGATCGTCCTTCGTTGGCGTATCTCTCCTATTTTTGGCTTCAACACGTGTTCTAATGCCATTTTCGATAATATAAGTTACTGTTTCTTCACTGGTAAACTTGTCGTCTCTAGTAAATTTAGTATCTGAACGATCAATAGTTTCATACGTTGTATACTCAGTATCTTTAGGCGACTTAGGTTTCTTTTTATCATCTTTAGTTGGTGATTCCTGTTTGTTTTTTGGTTCAAGAAGAGTTTTAATGCCATTTTCAATGATGTACGTATCCGGTTCTTCACGAGGTGACGTATTATCTTTTGGATGTTTAGAATCCTTAAGTTCCTTATCTATGGGTTTTTTACCCTCGATTTCTTTGGGTTTCTTACTATCCTGCTTAGTTGGCGAATCTTTTTTGTTTTTGGGCTCAACCCGTGTTCTCACGCCATTTTCAATAACGTAAGTGACAGTTTCTTCACTTGTGAACTTGTCTGTCATGAATGTCTTGTCTGTACGTTCAACGGTTTCGGAAGTTCTATAATCAATATCCTTTGGAGATTTGGGCATCTTTTTATCATCTTCAGGTGATTCAACCTTCTTATTTTTAGGCTCAAGCAGAGTTTTAATGCCATTTTCGATTATGTACGTGGCCGTTTCTTCACGTGGCGTCTTGTCATCCCTAGGACGTTTAGAATCCTTAGGTTCTGTATCTGTGGGTTTCTTACCCTCAATTTCCTTAGGTTTCTTAATATCGTCATTCGTTGGAGAATCTCTTGTATTTTTGGGTTCAACTCGTATTTTCACGCCATTTTCAATAACGTAAGTAACTGTTTCTTCACTTGTGAACTTGTCTGTCGTGTATGTCGAGTCTGTACGTTCAACGGTTTCAGAAGTTGAATAATCAGCGTCTCTTGGTGATTTAGGCTTCTTTTTATCGTCTCTCGGTGATGATTCCTTATTTTTTGGCTCGAGAATAGTTTTGATACCATTTTCAATTATATACTTGACAGGTTCATCACGTGGAGACTTCTCGTCCTTTGAACGTTTAGTATCCTTAGGTTCTCTGCCGTCATCAGTGGGCTTCTTGTCTTTAGGTTTCTTATTGTCATCTTTTGTAGGAGAATCTCTTTTACCTTTGGGTTCTACGACATAACTTAATGATTCAGCATTGATAAATTGATCTGAAATAGTTTTGAAATCCTTGGAATCTTTAGGAAACCTGGGTTCCTTACTATCGTCTTTTGGCTTGGTATCCTTTTTGCTTTTTGGTTCGAGGAGAGTTTTAATACCATTTTCAATAATATAAGTTGGTTCCGCGCGGGGAGAATCATCACCTTTAGGTTCTTTGACATTCTTCGGCTTTTTACTATCGTCTTTCGATGGTGAATCTCTCTTGTTTTTAGGTTCGACGCGTGTTCTTACACCATTTTCTATAATATAAGTCACCGTTTCTTCACTTGTATACTTATCGTCTCGCGTGACTCTAGTATCCGACATGTCAATAGTTTCGGAAGTAGTGTACTCAACATCCTTGGGTGACTTAGGCTTTTTCTTGTCATCTTTAGTTGGTGACTCCTTTCTATTTTTCGGCTCCAGGAGTGTTCTAATGCCATTTTCTATGATATAAGTATCTGGTTCTTCATGCGGTGACTTATCATCCTTAGGACGCTTAGAATCCTTAAGCTCCTTATCGATGGGTTTTTTACCTTCGATTTCCTTGGGCTTCTTGATGTCTTCATTAGTTGGAGAATCTCTCTTGTTTTTTGGTTCAACTCGTATTCTCACACCATTTTCGAAGATATACGTCACTGTTTCTTCACTTGTAAATGTATCTTCTCTCGTATCTTTAGTGTCTTTTCGATCAGTGACATCAGATGAATACTTGATGTCAACATTTTTTACGAACTTAGGTTTGTTTCTATCTTCTCGAGATGGCGAATCTTTTTTATCTTTTGGTTGAACAGGTCTTCTAACACCATCTTCAATTATGTATGTTACGGTTTCTTCAGTAGTGAATTTTTCATCTTTTGTAAATTTTGTATCTTTACGATCAGTAACATCTGATGTCGAATATCTGATGTCAGCATCCTTTGTGGGTTTTCGTTTACTCTTGTCATCCTTATCCGGCGATTCCTTTTTACTTTTCGGTTCAAGGCGTGTCCTAACACCATTTTCAATTATGTAAGTCACTGTTTCTTCACTTGTGAATGTATCATCTCTTGTGACTTTGGTATCTTTACGATCGGTAACGTTAGACGTTGTAGACTTGGTATCGACATCTTTAACAGATTTTGGTTTATTTTTATCGTCTCGAGATGGTGATTCTCTTTTGTTCTTAGGTTCCAAAAGTGTTTTTATACCGTTTTCAATAATGTAGGTTGCCGTTTCTTCACTTGTAAATTTATCATCTTTAGTAACTTTCGTGTCTTTAGGATCTATAACATCGGAAGTTGAATACTTTGAATCGACATCCTTTAGTGACTTGGGTTTTTTACTATCATCTCTCGATGGTGAATCTCGTTTGTTCTTTGGTTCAAGAATTGTCCTGATGCCATTTTCGATAATGTAAGTCACTGACTCTTCAGATATAAACTTATCAGTAACAGATTTGAGATCGTGACTTTGTTTGGTGTCACTAGTTGTATAGTGGACTTCAGTATCTTTGCGAGTCGTATATTGAGTATCATCATCAGGACTTCTTTTAGATGGTGTATCTCTTCGGGAAAACGGTTCTTTATCGGTTTCTTTCGGTTTGGAGCCCTTATTAGATGTTGTATCAAGAATAGTCTTTATGCCATTTTCAATTATGTAAGTCACTTTAGTGACGGATGTGTCATCTTTGGTTGACTTAGAATCCATAACATCTGTAGTGAATTGTTTTATATTATCTTTACTAGTAGGTTTCTTATGATCATCTTTTGACGGTTGATCCTTCTTTTTTGGTTCTACAAGTGTCCTCACACCGTTTTCAATAATATAGTAAGCATTCTCTTCACTGACAAATCTTTCCTTAGTTGTCGATTTGGCATCTGTTCTACTAGTCGTACTAGTAGTAGTTTCATTATCCTTGGTTATTTTGGATAATTGACCATCTCTCGAAGGAGATTCTTTCTTACTCTTAGGTACAATGAGTGTTCTTATACCATTCTCAATAATGTAGGTTGGTGTTTGATCAGAATCAAGGGTGTCAACAATTGAACTCCTGGTGTCTTTCCTATCTGTAGTAACAAACTCCACATCAGAGTCTTTGATAGTTTTTCTGTCATCTACTTTTCTTGAACCAGTATTTGTATTTGTGGTATCAACTAAAGTTTTAACACCATTTTCTATGATATATGTTACTGTAGCTTCACTCGTAGACCTGGAACTCGTAGCCATTGTAGAATCTCGACGGTCAACCGTTTCGCTGGTTGTATACTCTACATCTTTGTGTGGTATTTGTTTTGTTCTATCACCTCTTTGCGGATAATCGTGTGTCGTTGTGGAATCAATAATTCTTTTCACGCCATCCTCGATAACATACGTGACGACAGTGGTAATAGTCTCATTGGGTTTAGGGTCCTTAGGATCTCTAGTGATGTATTCAACAGTTGTTTCCGTGGTGGTCATCGGTTTTAAGATACCACTTTTCTTATCTACTACTTTTCTGACGCCATCTTCTATAACATATGTTACGGTTTCACCAGTTGAGAAATCTTCAGTTACTCTTTTAATATCGCGTTGATCTTTAATATCTTTTCGGCTAACAGTGGCCTTATCATCTCTCTCTTTTGACGTAGACTTTTTATTTTTTGTTATCATTGTTTTAACACCATTTTCAATAATGTATGTAACAGTTTCTTCAGATGTATCATCGGTTGTCTTTTTAACTCCTTTTTTATTTTTATCTTTCGGATCATGATCTTTGGGGCTTCGCTTGGGATCTTTTTCAGGAGTCCTTCTATCTGGTTGCGGTGTACCCTTTTTGGTTGTCGGGTCGAGAACAGTTCTGATGCCATTTTCGATAACGTATGTGACGGTTTTTGCGGTCAAAGTAACTTCGTCAGATTTAGATTTACTATCTCTGATGATTTTTTCATCTCGCTCCTGCGAGGTTCTCGTCATTCTCTCTTTGTCTACTTTTGAAGAGGTCGGTCTATTTTTGGGGTCGATGATAGTCCTAATGCCGTTTTCAATGACATACTGAACAGACTCATCCGGTTGTGTGGAAGTTTTACCAAATTTTTCGGTATCGTTTTTGTCTGTTTTATCATCAACGGTACGCTTGTCATCTTTTTTGGACGCGATCGATTTATCACCCTTTTTTGATGTTGACTGTTGGCTGGAATCTATCATAGTTCTAATACCATTTTCAATGACGTACCTAATAGTTGACGAAGAAGACGTAGTCGACGATTGAATATTACTTGTTTCAGAATGTTGATTAAATGATTGCTCATCGACATGCCTAAGGCTTTCAGTGGTATCGGAAGAGCGCACTGTGCCTTGAGTTTTATCAGTTGACATCAGTTGCCGATTCCTTTCTGAAGTCATGTTATCAGTTAAGTCCTGTCGTTCCCGTTGAATAAAATCCAAAGAATCTGGGGTACGCCCAGGTCTTGAAGGTTCGCCGCTAGGTCTGTCTGCGGTTGGTTTGCTACTTTCTGTTGAAGAATCTGTAATCATATTTCCTCTGGAATCATACGTGACGGTATTTGTTTTCGATAAAAGCTCCTGATCATTCTTCGATTGTTTCACTGTTTCAGTGGATTGGCCGCGAATGACAGGTTTTTCTCCAGGCTTACCGGTATCGTAGGCCAATTTATCGTCGAACTCTTTTTTAGAGTACTCCGTCTGAGGCTCCATACCTGTACCGGAACGGGATGATGTTTTTTCGGAACTTCCAGCAGTCTGACTGCTACCCCATTCGCGCTTCTGGTTGTCAATAACGCGGGGCTTACCGTCTATTATTTCTACACCATAACTTTCCACGTATGTCTTACTAGTTTCTGAAACATTTTGTTGTTTGCTTGTGGATTGAGACGACTGTGTGATGGTGTTACTGTCTGTAATGTTAACATTACTATCGAAAATATCCCTAACTGTATTTTTAGAATCATGTTTTTGAGAAACGTCTCTTATGTTTTGCAAATGATCCTTGGATTTGGTGACATTCGATCTGTCGGTGATACCGAACGGAGAAGATTTGTCTGTCAAAAATGTTCCATCGATCTTGTGGTCCTTTGTGTCGTAGTTAATTTCTTTTGTGGACGTAACTACCTTTCCGTCGACTGTTTTATACCTCTCGGAAGAATCTGACGACGCGTGATCCATGATGGGTTTCCCTCCCGGTTTTCCGGAATCGTACATGGCCCTATCATCGAACGTTTGCTTCGAATAATCTTGCTCTGTAGGAATCCCGGTGCCGGATTTGCTGGACGACGCTTCCTGAGACGCCGCGGCCTGACTACTTCCCCACTCGCGAGATTTGCTGTCGACTATCCTTTCCTTCCCGTCGACTATCTCGATAACGTAACTCGTGGACGATGATTTTTGCACAGAACTGACACTCTGTTGAGACGTTTGACTCGTACTTGAAAACGTTTGGACATTGTCACCCGGCACATTTTGAACACGTCTGTCAATATTTGCCCCGTCATCATGACCGTAAAAGGTACTCGAACTACTTTGATTTTGTTTCTGCCCTCTTTTACGCGCAGATTCAGGAGTTTCAGGAACAAACTTTCCATCCCAAGCACCTTTCCCGCGATTTTTTTCGGTAAAACGAACGTCGTGCGTATCGGTGGACTGGGAAGAACCGAATATATTATCAGAGGTCGACGATATATTTGTATTTTTAGATGTGGATTCTCTATTATCGCGGACATTATGACTGGCCATATGGCTTCGTTCTCCATCCAAGAAGGACTCGTTAGCATTTCTCGGCGTACTCGTCGAAGGCATTACGAATCCCGTGTTGAGACTTTGATTCCCAGAAATATTTTGAGACCCGGACTGATCAAAAGAAGTAGAACTGGTTCCATAAGTGCTGGTATTTGATGATTGCTGATGAGTTGAAGATGAAGCCTGTTGAACGGAGGAATTCTTTGATATAAATTCTCCAGTGTGCGAAACCGACATATCAGATACGTTTTCGTGTAAAGGTGTTAGAGGACCGGTTGTGCTACCGCCTGTTATCGACAAGTCCACAATAGACGGAGCTTCTGTGATGATGTAATGCGGATGACTGCTATAAAAATCTGACATCGCTGACGAACTCCCCACTGACTGATTATCAGTGACATCAGTGATCATCAGCGGATCATCCTCTTCAACGTTAACATCGATATACCGCACCGCTTTTCCAGAGGAAGACGTGAACACTTTTTGTGTGGAAGACGACGAAACAGATGTGGAACTGGAGTTTTTCTGGGCGGATTTTGAGGAACTGGCGACGTTTGTAGAAGTTTTCGCGGATGTTGTCGACTTACTGGTGCCGGCGCCTCCAGATTTCGGCAAATTCGGTTTATCCTTTTTGTCTTTGATAGTCATTTTGAATTATTTTATTTTAAAACTCCAATACACAAAATATGTTATATTTTACTTAATTTATAAAAAAAATAAGGCACTTATTTTTTATGGTCACTAGACGCGAGTTTATTGTATTACATTAAATGTAATGAACAGCGATAAAGAAAATTTGCACAAACGTTAAACTTATATCGATAAAGGCACTTGGCGATTTTGTTTAATTATTCACAGCACGTCAAATTTATAGGTATTTTACAACGGGAAAAATACAAAAAATGATCACAATATATTACTATTTTATACGGCGAATAAAAACCGAGCACTTGTTATAACACTATGTAAAAAAATTAAAGTCGTTTTTCGAAAGTCGTTCGAGCAAGGAACACACACTTCTCAAGTCAAGACAACTTAGCCGATCGGCGGCGCTCTTAGAATGACGTGCATCGCGGCCAACGGCCACTTATAGAATGAAGCAAGATGCGATGATACATCGACTCCACATCTTTCGAATGGACCGAACGGAACATGTCGTAAACAATTGGCACAATAATACACTATGAATAATCATACCAAAACAAATAATATTTCTCATTCAAAATACGTAATAAACAATTAAATCAACTAATTATCGTTTATTTATAAATTTTAAAATATTTGGTTTTTGAAGTTGTAAAATTGTAACATTAAACTATGCCAATAAATTGTGCACCTTGATTAGTAATGTGAAGGTCTAATCTGTATTGACCAATAAGAATGCATCAGGTTACCATTTCGCGAAGCATTCGAGCAATCGAATTTGTGATTCATCGATATTTATATTTGGAATGTTTTTAAAGCTTCGTTATTTTTCGATATATCGCGTAAATTCCATAAGCTATTTTGACGTTTCCTTTGCTATGAAAACAGTCAGGTGTTTTTTATATCATTAAATAAATATACTTTTTAAACTCCATTATAATTTATGTACTTAAATTTTTAATAGAAGTAAATATATATCTAATTATCAACATTGAAATAGTTTGGATTGATATAATTAATTACGTTAAGTAATTTCTTGGAAAATGCATACATTATGATAACATTGCTTTAGTCATGTACTTCTTTTATTTTATTAAATAACATTCAGGAAATTATAACATTAGTTGAGGCATGCAAAAAATGATATTGAATATTATCGCATAAAATAAAGCAATTCTCTCGTTTCTAAAAAATCTCA
>JAGVSQ010004489.1:0-19339 GCA_022683975.1 Rhyacophila evoluta
TTTAGAATTTAAAGTCAATTTCCATCAAGCACCATCAGTCGAAAATATTAATTATAAAAAATATTGAAATATTTAAAGTTTTTTAGTAAATATGTTTTTCGCAAACGTTAAGCGCATTTTGCGAATTTGCCAAAAGTAGCCCGTAGAATAAGTGTTAATATATCGTCTACCTTTTTTGATTCATTGGGCGTGTTATATGAAACAATGTTAGGCACGTTTTTCTCAACATTTCTCGCTGATACCACGAACGATGATATATCGTTGTTTAGTATTCATATGCTTGAGGTACACACGAGTATAACCAGTTGCAATTTTGTAGAATCGCATCCCTAATTGGAAAACTTTCGTTTGCAAAGTTTTCTGAAATTACTGAGCACCCATAGGCAAGCGCATCCCATAGGCAAGCGCATAACAACAATGAAAAGGTCACGAGGCTTCTCGTCGAAGTTTTTAATTAATTTATGGCTTTGCAGAATTAGTGCTTTTTTGTTTATATATAAATTCGTTGGAATTTGTTCAAACTGGATAATTGCTCGCTCGGAAGTAATTCTATGTTTGTGTCAGCGAATTCAGCTCGATTAAAATGTAATTGTATGCATTACATAATCTTCATAATTTGATGACACATCAAACGCATTTAGTTTGAAATGTCAGCTTTTGTCGCCGTTTACGTTTGAATATACAGTGAAACCTCAATATAACGCCAAAAGTCCGTTATATTAAAATCGGTTTTCTGAGCGCATTTACATGATACAACTAAGATAGATAGTTGTGGCTCCTCTATATATTATTCCGATAAATCACTGATATCCAGCTTTATCACTATTATGAAAAATAAAGTGACAAAAATATCCTGTTTATGGTTCCATAATATTATCAAAACGAAAGAGTGTTCCCAATGAACGATTATTTCGAACGCAATGTTCTGGTACTGTGACTTCGTCGTCTAACTGCATTGACCACATGTAGATTTTTACACACGAATATAAATAATGAATATCTTTCTATGGTGAGAACACTTCTGGGAATATAAAAATACACACTATCATCCTCGGGAACGAAACTGATTCACCGTAGAGAAGGTTTTATTTGACAATTCCAATATCTTTAATCTGTATCCTTTAGATTACGTACTACACATCAATGTATTTCTTCTAGTCATTTTAACTACAGCAGCAATCGTTTGAAATAAAGTTTTTACCATTTTTGTTTTAAGCTTAAAAACACCTACATTCAGGTCAATAAAAATACATCTTAAAAGTGATGCAACTTTTACTCAATTAATCGGTTGATATTGACAATGATGAAATAATCTGTCACGTCTATTGGAAAATGTAAACAACGAAATGAATTTACAGGAAGTTGACGATGTCGTGGAACTCAGTTGATATTTCAATACACCACGATAAAATAGACGTGGATATTATAAGCTTTCACGTTGAATAAATGACTAAAAAGTAATCCTCGTGAAAATAATTTATTAGTATACATACCTTGTGCATGTGCTTCGCTACGCGAGCGAAATGTTCGTTTATGTGAACAGTACAAATATTCTTCTATTGTTTCAGAAAAGCAGAATACTAAATTCGAATGTCAGCTTTATTTTACGTAACGTAATATTTTTTGTTTTCATTATTATTGCCCGGTGAGCATTGTTTTTTTTTCAGTCTGACGATGGTTCGATATTCTCACGTGAAATCTTGTGAAAATGTATCACGTTCATGTCGTGTGTGAAATAGAACGGTGAAAGTTAAATTTAGACTATTTTAATATGATATTAAATCAAAATTAGTTTGAATTCAGTTTATTATATTTAATACACTTCCAAATAAATGTTATTTGTTCACTGCCACTAATCTAATAAAATATAAACCGAAAATTATTATATAGTATAAAAATTAATATTACACAAAAAAAAACATTTGTAGTCTGTGTGAGTACAAGATATACTAGAAAAAGTCTTGAAACATCATTATCGTCAAAACAAACAAAATTTATGTACAGTGGTTCATTTATTAACTCACAATTAATCAAATTAAGTTTTGGAAACTTTTTTAGCGTTACAGGCTCAAATCCCTGCATTAAAAAAATGCACGACTGAATACTTTGGCGATTTACTAATTACCAATCCATATGCTCCTTAAACTAACTTAAGTTTTTATATTAATCAAATTATATAGGAATAAAAAATAGCCGTATTAATTTAATAATTAATTAATCCCGTATTTTGATGTGTGTATCACTTTTCCCGTAGTGTTTCACATATTTATTGTTACTCGATTCAGTTTCGTTATTCTTGGTAAGGAATCGCTTTGTGGAACGGTCTGTATGAATCCTCGCTTACTCCAGGCAAGAAGAGCAAGAGATTCGGCGAGATTTATGTTCATCGTTGTCTTTGTCTTTTTGTTCGTGTATTTATGTTTACTATTTGTGCCGCGGCGACATGGTGCCTCGTGCAGTTGGTACACTTATTAATTTTCTTCCTCCATTATTTACATGGCAGGATAATATTAATTAAATTAATTTTGAAATAAATTAAGACACATGATGAACAGAATTGTATTCATATCTATCGTTGATTAAGGTAATCAGACAACTGCGCACAATACAACCGTACTTGCGACAAATACGCACGAGAAACTAACTGCGCACAAAATAAATCTGGACATACACAACTACGCGCAGAGAAATATTGTGACATTTTAAATTGAATTAACGTTATAATTATAATCTAAAGAGCATGTAAGCTTTAGGTGTCTGAGACGGATGGCTAATTTGCTATAATTCGTAATCTTTGAAATAACTAATTGATTGTAATTAATTTAGACATATTAGACAATGCCACTGTCCATGATAACAGCATGAAAAGCTAACAATGATTGTTTTGCTTCTTTCCGTTTACCTTTTATAAAATTTCATACGCATTGAATAAAAAGTGTGTTTCAAAAATATTCGCTAGGATTTGAAAAATTTAAACAGCATCACAACAGCCAATAAGTTAAATAGCCGTCCTCGAAATTGAAGTATCGCTGATAAAATATGTAAAGCAATTATAAAATCATTATGTTGTTACGTTGGCGTTGTGGTCCATTGCCGATTTCACAGCTGTCCTTTAGATACTTCTATCCCAAGTTGTCTCTGTCTCATATTCAATCTCTCAGCATCCTTCTCGATATCGTCCGCCCATCTTTAACATGCGCATCATTTCAAGAGTGCCAGCTGGTGTTCCTTCATAAATTTTATGGAAGGTTCCAGATACATCACATCTAACAACTTGATCTGCCCATATGCGTCATCTCCTATTTAAAATATAAAATTATTAGAACTAAAATCAAATTTTTACTTGCAACTTGAATACAATCTCACCGGACTACTGGTTTCTTCTCGAGAATTCCCATGTTTCTTTAATTTTCGTTTTCCAGGATTTGTTTGACATTTATATAACTTATAGAATAATATTTTGAATTTCTCGTTTTATTTTGCTCGACTCGTAAGTTATTATGAATATTATTGTAAAATTTTCGTCTTTTTTGTTATTCCATTCTATGTAAAAAAATCCTTGGTTTCCCGAGAATATAATTTTAAATTTCTCATTTTCCGGGAACAAAAAATATCTGGTAAACGTTATTCTCTAATCTTGACTATTATTCGAAGTGTACATCACCAACATTAAACAGAAACCCATTAGAGATTTTCGTTTTACTGTAATTTCTTATAGTGTTATAAACGTTCGAAAGCGTTTTAGTTTTAGCAAATATTTTCCGATTTGTACATTAATTTTGTTCTTACCAGTTGACCCAAAATAAATGCGAGCTCTTGACCCAGATGTAATTATTAATATTTTCCCAAAAAGCTGTGTGGAATATATATACACAGTACGTAGAAAGCATTGTTATAAAAGGTTCTTCATTTAAGAGGATTATGTTTCCACAATGGCAATCCTATCATTGTCCAAAGATTTATTTGATTTATGAAAACCTCTATGTCAACTATTTTTTGTATTTCCACTATCTACTTAGTTTCTTTGTATTTGTATCTTATAAATTATTGTATATTATATTATAGCGTTACTAAAATATAACTTTAGATATTTTGTAAACGCTGTCATATCAATTGACTGGTGACGAGTAGGTAATTTATAAAGTCCGACGCATTTTTTTCGACTTCTGCGTGGTCTTCTTGATAACTCTGCTGCTCTTGCTAATGTTGGTCTGTATGTCCCTGATAACTAACTACCTAAGAAATTGGGAACATCGGCTGTTTTTCATTCATAAATGCAGGACTATCCTGCCAGTAGTCATGCCAATGCGGCGAGCAATGGTGATGTTTAACGAAATTGCCTCGGATATTGATTATCCTCCACCTAGGTGAGAGCGAGCTTAGATGGATGCTGTTATATACATTATGAGAATAGGGTCTGTCTAACTTAGTTGGTAGATACTCTCTTTTTCCTTCTGTTTTTTTTTTTTTTTGTAATTCTTTATTCTTTTTTTATGTTTCAATATGTTTTTGATATTTTCGTCATAACTATATGTATATCGTGTTGTTAATGTTTTAAATTTGTAATTTGTAATGTTACAACATGTACAAAAATAAATAAACTATGATGACATACGTAACACAATTATCTATAAATTTATTTGACATGTTAAAGACATTACAAGTTTCAGATTAAAAATATGACATAAGTTTAAAATGAACATATTAAATAAAAAACTATATATAAATGTAAATATGATAAAATTAAATAAAAGTAAAAATAATGAGAGAATTTGAAAAGGGGAAAAGAAAGAAAGTATATCAAGAGAATTAGACAGATCCTATTCTAAAATTATATAAAACAGCACCAACTATTAAAACTCTATTTCACTCAGGTGGAAGACGTTAATAACCCAGGCAATTTTGTTAACTATAACCATTACTGTCTGTTTGGCATGACTACTGGCAGGTTATTTTGGCACAAAAGCTGATGTTTTCTATTTCTCAGGTAGTTATCAGATAAACACAGATCGATATTAGCTAGAGTGGCAGAATTCCTGATTAGACTTTAAAAAAAAAAATGCGTCGTCAAACGTATATTCCTCATTATCTTTTCATGGTAACATGTCAAATGGAGCTACATGTAGCTGGCTTACACATAATAAACATCAGTCTTACAAATAATCACTGTTGACATCAAGGACAATAATTCATATAGTTTACCATCATAAAAATACCCCTACGCATTTTTACTAAACTCGCTCAAATGTAAGAGAGTTGACTGAGTAATAATGGCTTAGTAGAGTTAGATTTTTTTATAGTACATTTCTTTGTCTTTAAAGTCAATTCAATACACATTACAATACATAATACAAAAGCACCGCATTTTTACCGATACTATTCTGAAATTAAATTGTATTTTTTTTAATCTTTTATTTTAAATATATATTTTTTAAACGAATCAGTTTTATCATAAAACTAATTTTGAGAATCATCTTTGATCCCATCAATCTTTGGTTTTTTTATTGGTAATGAAAAAAGTGGTCGAATGTATCGTTGCAAATTTGTTATGAAAAATGGACCGAACTGGACAATCGATTAATCATCTTTAACTATGCAGTCAAATTGCAGTATTTAACACGTTGAAACCTGCGAAAGTGATTTATTTATCAGTTAAAAAATCTTCCACGACTTGCTAAAATGTGTAACAGTTAAAAAAATGTATTTGATCATAATTCGACTGGTCAATTATTTTTGTCGTCTGTTAATTCAGTTTTCATTATAGACACTAATTTTTAAGGGCGTTTTGATATTTGTGCTTTTACTGAAATAGCTATTGACAATCTATTGAATCTGTAGAATAAGTTATATGTTATGTATAAGGCTTTGTTTATTGAGTATGTCATACTTTCGTGGATTAGGCCGTGTTTATAATGATTTTTCATTGATATTTATAACAAATAATCTTATTACATTGTAACATTTATTATTAATGGTAAAAAATCTTCCCGGCAGCCGAGAGGTTAGCGTGCGCACTTCGTATCCGGTTCGATTACCATGTCTGCCGGATTTTTAAAAATCCGAGAATGCGGTACTGGATCCCCATTAGGTTATGGAAATTGCCTGACACACAACTCTTGTGAAAATAATTTGACAGATTCGCCTCGATATATTGACAATACATCGAGGCGTTTTCTGCGAAAAACGAAAGCGTAAAAATAAATGACGCTTTCTATCTTTTGCAATTTGAAACAAATCATACGATAAAATGAAACATGCAGAAATTATGACTTTGGCTGCTGCATTCCTTGCGATATTTTGTCAGTCCATGCGGATATCTATTTTGAACTGATTTGATGAAGAAAAATGCCAAATTGCCGCTTACAATCTTTTGCCGTAAACGGCTCGACATGTCATCACATTGCGGAGATCCATACACTCTACTTTCGGAGCAAACACGGCAAAAAATGCCTATAAATTCTTGCAATAATATTGAAATGTCATAAATTTGGCAACTTCCTGAATGATTGTGTAACCCTCGTGTATTATAAGTTGAACTTTGAGGGGTAAAAAGGTCTAACCCAGTTCGCGAATACAGTCTACATATTTTTAATTTAATATGATTTTTTTCTGGCATCGCCTTATTTATTACGGCCTAATTCGACTCCCATCTAAACTTAAAAATGGCCTGGAATATGCGTTTTTTATTTTACATTTCTATCGATTCACATTTTATTATTCCACTGGTGTTCCTCGGCTACTCTTGAGCGTCGAACGTTGAGTTTTTGTACATTATTCACAATAGTTGAGCTATTTAAACGAAAATATTTTTTTTTAATCGCGTTCTTGAAACACACAACTGATATATTTATGATATGGCTATAATGCGTTATTGGCGCAGTTTTATTTTTGTTTTAATATTTTGACCAAGTCTGCTTCGAAAATAAAATATATGGATCCTTACAATATGAATATTTTATAATTTTTTTGCCGTAAGATTCGGGTGTCAGTCGATTTGGGCATCCAGTGCTGAATTTTTGGTATTTTTCAATCAATTTAATCGTCTATCATCTACTATTATTTTATCAGAATTATCCGGTGTACAGTTGGATAGAATTATCGTTTTATTCAGTTCTTCTGATTTATGGTTAAAGTGCTGCTAACTGCCGGCTACTTTTGGCAAATTCACAAAATAAATATTTCGAGATTTTTTATTTACAGTACTCAAAATTCTATACAGAATCAATTTATCAACATCTCGATATTATATTATTGTCACAGCTTATATAATTATCACCTAAAACTAGGATATTGCTAATTTTTAACGTTTGAAAAAAAATGTAGTAGAATCCTCATCGACATAAATAAACTCACTTAAAATTTACAAATGTGTTAAAAATGTTTTATCTGAACCAAAAAAAAAACTAAACTAAAGCAAAGAAGACGATTTCGGTCGAAAAATGATAATCTAACGTAGGGTAACCCTAACACGCTTTAAATTGATATGATGAGTGACAATGTTTACGAAATGTAGAGCGCGAAGGATTTCTGTTTCTCTTATAAAAATGTAGTGAAAGTCTTTGACTACAGTTAGCAATCAAAATATTTTTAGTATAAGGCACAAAACGTCCTGAGTCCGGCACATTAAAGTACACAATCACGTAATATTACGGGTCCTGCAGGCCAAGTGTTAACAAGGTTTTCCGGAAATATTATTATGTTCTAAGGATGCAAACTGATACCGATAGTGTTGATAATCATATTATTTTAGTTGTGTATTGAATTACTACGTAAAACTTACGGTAATTTATATAAATTTGTAACGAAATATGAAGATAAACTAGTTCTAGTTTTTAGTTGACGATGGAGCTGAAAAAATTAAATCTTAAATAAAACTATAATGTGATAGATTCTTGGAGGCGGCACGTGGTGTCCATATGCTCCACTTAGGGAGCGAACATGGAAGAAGAAGAAGAAGATATTTTTTTGTGTTATTTTTCAGCTTAAAAATGTTGTAAAAGTTCAACACGAAAATGGCCTGGAATCAAAATATATTCAAGCAGATAATATTAAATTCACACATCGATGACTTAATCTGCAAACTAACCTATTCCAACTGTGTCAAATGTTCAACAGCAACGAAAAACTTTTGTGAATGTTTCTGCTTGGAGTCGGCTGGTGCATCCGATTTATTTAACGTATTTCATTTTTTTATGCATTCTGTGTGTGAAAAATTAATGTTGAATACAATGGCATCAACATTAGTTTTCCGAAATGGATTTACAATTTCATTCGTTTTCATTGTCCAAAATGAATTCTTACTTCATATTTCAACTGTTTATAATTTAAATACCTCATGTTTTGTGGATCATACTTGACTAAACCATCGTCGGGTGCAAGAGTTTATTTTTTTTTCTTCTCTGTTCCCGCCATCTGCTTCTCTTGAGCGCTCACCCGCCTCTGTCCGATCAACGATGTCTGCTCAGTTCTTTTCAAACTTAATTACATATTTTCGATACATTTAACTCTGCCTTCTGAGACACGGAGAGTAATAATTTTCAACAGATTTATATGTTTATTATTTTTCATAATCACCATGGATTTCGCCATGCTATGAAAACATTTTTTCTTTAATTATACGAAGCCATCGCGGATATAATTTATAATACAATAGACGGCACGGCAACAAGGCCGAATGACACTGTTATATCAATTACTATCGACAGTACCTGAATCATTTTTTAGATAACGATTTCGACTAACAGTGTACAAAAATATGTACGAGAAATTATGCATTTAAGACGTTTCACGTTGATAGGAAAGAATGCGATAGGAAATTATTAACCGTATCCACTTCAACGTAACAACGTTTATCATAAAAATGTATTAGAGTAACTAATTAGAATGCCATCATCGAATCCATTTCAGTTTTCGCGATATTTATCTGACGGATAGTGTCGTTTTTGCTTTTAATCCCCTCATATCAACTCTCGTAGCTATAGATATTTCGCGCCATACGAAATTTATATTTAATTTAAAAATTGAACTAGAAACTCTTTAAGTATTTTCTAATTGAACCGCAATCAAAACCGCGAAGTAACATTCGTAATTTAAAGACCGTGTTATCCGAGTACCGCATTATATGAAGGATATGTACCGGTATTTGCATATTTACCATCGCATTACATTATTCAATTATCCTTGACCTTATAAATTAGATAGTTTGCTTATTATGACTTTTCCTGCCGTGTGCTTTGTTATAGTGCCACACCTGTTTAAAATATTATTTCACTGTAATTATGTGTAATTATAAACAGTAAGAATTTATAAGTAATATGGTGTGGTATATGACACGTATAATTAAATATAACTTCCCGCAATGTGCGTGGTTTTGAAATGGTGTTATCTAAACGCTTATTCCGCAATTCTCGTTCGCTTTATAGTGTTTCACATTGTCTTATTTATGTATAAGTTGAAAATAAGATATAAATAAGTTTTCAACGTTAATACAAACAACGAACAATTAAACAAATAATCGCAGGCGTAAAATATAATTCATGTATTGTTCATCTTCGTTTTTATTTGAGTGCGGCCGTGTTACTTTGGTATCATCGTAATATAACATACACACGATAAAGAAAGAAAAGGAGAAAGGGTAAACATCGTATTTAGAGTGAGACAAAAATACCTACACCTCTTTTTCAAGGTCATTATATTAGTAAAAAATCTTAGTTCAATCGGATGGTATTTATTTTTATGTATTCAGAAGTATTTATAATTATATGCCATAACGATAATATTAAAAACTGTTTCTAAATGCGAAGTATTTCATTTTATTCGAAGTATGTATGTTCTTTTAAATCGCCTTCGTGTTATGCTAATTTAATTCAACACGTCTGCGTTGAATGTTTAACATTATCAATGATCTCAGGTATTAAAATTGATTGTAAGTCTTGAAGAAGGTGCAACACCGTTGTCGATAAACTTTAACTTTAACTTAAATATTAATATTATACATTGTGATAATACTAACTCAAATCATCCACTTACATATTCATATCAATACATTTTTAACTGATATCTTCTAGAGTCGAAAATGCTTCAACGGACGAATTTGTTTGCATTTTAACGCCAAGTATAACTAACTACACATGTGTTTTATTCTTGTAAATTTTGTAAAACTTTTGGTATACCATATCGTCGCCAATATTGTAGGAACACGTAGTTCGATTTATTGGTTGAAGTCACTTTGTAAAGTTGAGTTTTATTTTTTGCAATATCTTTGGCACATCATTGGGACATTTTTGTGTATCCAGCCGTAATCGCCAAAAGATCATATGCGTAAATAAAAAAAATGAATTCCACTGGTGAAGGTTTGTTTTTTTTTTATTTAATATCTCAGGTTATGTTTAGTAAATTAATTTAAAATTAAATATGTGTGTATAATAAATACATATCATAACTAATTTGGTAAAATCTTGGCAAATCGATTACTTTGTTTATTACTTCTTCTTATAACAACTTTTTGGTTGGATTTGTAGTCGTTTGGAATTCAACGTAATTTTTTAATATATAGTATATGATTTTATGGTATATTTACTTATCGACCTTTTATTATCATATGAAGAAGCCGCTGGAGTAAAGCCTCATACTTAGGTCAGTTTTGAAGAAGAGTGGACATGATATATAGAAACTATGCGACGCAACCGGTTTTATTTATTGTTTGATATACTTTGATCTTAATTCATCTGAAATCGTCTTAATATTTTGATAATGATTCTCAGTTTTCGACATCTGTTTCATTATTCACGATTTTTCGGTTCGAGAAACACTGCCTCACGCTTCTCGACCCGATAACCATCTTTCTCTCGCCTGTGTAGCAAAGCACTAGGGCCAAGTAGCTTATGTACTGAGCAGATGGGCTTTGGTCCTACGACTTTGGACTTCAGCATGATGTCCTCTGAGCCTCTGTTTCGATGATTTACCATAATCTGAAGATACGCGATTAAAATTTCTAATACCGACGTTATGCTGCATAGTGTTTTGAAGCTACGAGTATTTTTAGTACGATGTTAGTAGTTTATGTATATCGAATATCGAGTTTAATGTTCGGAATGTTTTCCTGTTAAACCGAAAAATCAAATTTTATCAACATATTCCTTTATTTTACAGACATATCTTAATGGCTTTCAAAATCATAATTGCATTGGTATGAAACAAGCCATACGAAAAATATCCTAACTTATTTGGAACACTAAAAAAACAACTATAATAAAGCGAGCTTTTGATGAAATTAATGTAACAAATGTGGATATTATAAACGAATGTTTTCAATGAAACGTGTGATACAAATCACTAAGTATTGTCGCCTTTCTGTTGGAATACAGATCATTCAGAAATAACTACTGTGCACAAAACGTAAATCTCGTAATTTCTGGCCTATATGTCTTCCAGAATAATAAAAAAACTTTTTTAATATAAATATCATAATTCATCATTTTTAATGCCTACACCAATTTTTCGGCCTATAGAAATTAATGAAATGAATACGATTTTTCTGTGTTGATATCCATGCCATTTACTATTAATTAGCAGTGAAATTGTTAAATGCACGGGCGTATCTCACTTTTAATTGTCTAATTAATCAAAATATATGAATAATTAATCAAGGTTTATTCGAGCAAATGCATTCGGTAAACGAATAAACCCTTTATTTTTTAATTTATTGTAAAACCTGACTGAGGTTGTGGTCGGTCTACCCGTCTGGTGGTTTTAGCTTTTAATTTGAAAACCAAATAGGAGGGTACATAAACAAACAGGGTAATGGCTTCCAATGCATCACTGAACCCTTCGTTCCGGATTATTTTAATCGGCCGGACTGGAAGGTTAAGTTGACATATTCCTGGACACTTTTTTAATCCGATGGTAAATTAGATAACCAGTATTTCATTATATTCTAAGTTGCTGTGGTTAGCTGGCACATTGTTGGACGCATATGAGTGGCTAGATGTCTGAGACAGGTAGACAATAGAGAAATTATTTCAAATTTAGTACATATCGATTGTTGTAAGGAAGAAACCTCTTACAGAAAAAAATTACAGGAGGCACAAAACGTCCATATAATAATTTTGGGCCAAATTCAAAATATGAAATAGACAAAACCGTGTAGTGCATAAAGACTAAAACTGAAATTCCTATTAAAAAAAACAATGAAATTGATATGGTAGAAGTCATTTTCATTTTCCAATAGAAACATTTTCCTGGTCACGATTTTCACATACCTTTCTTTTTTATACTTAAAAGCTAAATTTGGATACCGATTCAGTATTTGCAGCTTACATTCTTTTGATGTAACGTGTATTAAGTTTTATACGTTATGATTATCGAAAAAAAGCTGGAGCTTCGGAGGTGAAAGTTGCGGGTTCAAATCCCACAATTGGTGGCTTTAAAAAATCAATCAGCCGACAACAAATTTTCATTTAAAAAATATCTTGAACAATTCTTTATAGTGAGAGCCTCCATATACTACAGTTGTGGGTATTATCTACACCCCTTTGAGATCCATATACTCTTATTTCGGAAGGGACACGGTAAAAAATCAATCTTTTTTAGTATTAAGGTAATCATTTATGAATGAATAATGGCTGGATCCAAATGCGTTGAGCAATTGGCTGACAATAAATTCTCGTATAAATCTTTCAAAATAAATCATGACAACGCGATCAATTTTACCCGATTTAAATTCATATGCACCATTTTCAGAGCAGATCAAGCTCCAACAATTTTAACATTATTGAAAACCATCTTTAACTCTAGTATTAGAACGTTTAAAGTCTGTTACAAATAGTTTTTATTTTTCTTCTAAACTGAGAAAAGATTAATTAAAGATGTTAAACGAAAACATATATAATATACTTGTTTAAAAAAATCCTCTAATCGGTTTGATCTATCCAGGCATAGTAGATATTTCACGCCAAATGATAAATGGCAGAACATTTTGATAAATTATTCACAGGACTTTTTTGTGAAGGCGACCTATTTGCTCACATGTTGCCCTCGTTTTTTTACATCTGTAAAAACAAAATTTCGGGATATATTCATTTGCTTAAAAATCGTACAAATGTCATCACTAATTCTAGCCTGAACTAATAATTAGGGACTTTAAAATCTTAGAATTTAGGGCTGGCAGAAATTATAATGACATTAGATAAATGCGCGCAAGACAAATGCACCTATAGAGACGCGCACACAAGACAGTTGCGCATATAAATACACATATTATACACTAGACCAGGGTTTCACAATCTTTTTCTGCAATTGAACACTTCACGAACCCGGAAATTTTAGTGGAACACATTATTTATTTGGTATTTTTTTTTAATATAAAAGTATAGTATAATATAAACGTAAAATATGAATAATACGTATTTTCAAGCTGTTAAGCTTTATATTTATGAACAATATTTATTAGCGCGGTTAACAGTTCTGTCAATCTTCGCAACTGTCGTTAAACTGACGAGACTTGTCAGTCGGTCAGGTAAATCAATATATCTCATCTCTTGATAAGAAAAGGTGGTCATCCGCCTGTACCTAGATACTTCATCATAAACATTAGTTGATCGATCATCACTCGCCTTTCAATGTGAATTTCAATATGAAGATATTTAAATGTTTTGTAGTGTATAAATTCTTTCCAAATTGTCGTGGAACACCTATTCAGGTTTGGGGGAACACTGGTGTTCACCGGAACTTAGTTTAAGAATTGCACACGTAACTGATCACAGAGAAATGTGGAATTTTTAGCTGTATTTATTAAATAGGGGTTTGCAAAAAGAAATTCTGGAATTCGCGCTTGTTTTTGAATTCAGAATCCCATTAAAATTTGAATGGTCAATATTTTCAATTAAAAATAATGTGAAATTAAATCACATCAATAATCTCTAACATTCATAAAAACTTGCCGTAAACACTAATTATTGCAATCAAGCCATGTGATTCAAAAATCTATCTTGCTTTTCTTGATAAATCTAAATCGTAAGCAAATTGCTTATGTAAAGCTTCACATGTATTTTCCTTTATCTCTGGTTGTCGTAATCCGGTTGTTTCTGTAAGAAAATATGTAGTGTGTCTCCATTGTCAAGTTGTTATATGTATGTATTATGCTTCAGTTAATATAATGATGTAAACAATAATGGATATATTAAATATGGACTAATTGTGTGATAATAACATAATTAGTGGTTTGTTTGATGAGAATAGGGGAGTAGTTTTAATGGCTATATTAAAGATATTGAAACGTTACTTATAATTGATGTTATACGTCACTAATTTGCTTTATTAATATGCTTTAGAATAGCTTTTAATAATTAACAAATTGTACGTAATTGAGTGTATGCGCATTGTAGTTGAATTTCCGAATTTATAGTAGAATAGAGTTAAAATGAAATTAACCCTTTGACAGCTGTACAATGATATAACGATGTGCGTGATAACAGCAAGGAATGCTAAACACAATTATTTTGCGCCTTATTTTTTTTATGTCTTCTAAATTGAATAATAAGAGCTAATATGAATGTATTACAATAATACAATATTTATTTTATCAAAAAATAATTATAAATGTTGGTATCTCGCTTGAATTTTTAAAATCTATAATAGCCAAACGATTTAAAAATATTGATTGTGATATTTTTTCGATATCTTACAATGAGTAAATTAAGACTTAAAGCTACATTTATATTTACGCCATGTTATATTCTTGCATACAATGTGTTTTGCGTGACTGATGGGATGGAGAGGAAAGCAGGGTAGTCATTTAAGACAAATTGACACCCACCATAAACGATAAATTGGCAACCCTTGTTAAAACATTGGATGTCATTACCGCTAGCATTAAAGAGATGGTATCCATTACCGTTACACACGTGTTGTTAGTTAGGTTCTTTGAAACCCTTATCATTAAATTTTGGGTTAGTCGGATTCACCAGACCGTGAAAGACATTTTCCTTTTGCGTATTTTTTGTGTACACGCGGTATTATTTTAAGTGTCATTAGTGTCTTTTTTATCAACTGGCACATTTTATCATTTTCGATTATATATTTTAACAGTAGAAATTTAATATCACATTGTAGTTATTCACTGTTATACCATGTCAAGATATTATTTATTTGATGAACTTCTCATTAGGGCAGGAATCAGAGCAAATAATTCATGTCTCAATAACTCTGACATACAAACTCGCATTTAAAATACTTCCACATATAGATATATATTTTATTATCATCAGCCTTTATCAAATCAATTACTAGATGAGGGCCTCTCACAACTGCTTTTACTCCTGCGAGGTGCGTTGCCTCGAAATTTCACCAAACAAAAAAATGTACATAAGAAAACACAGATAATTATGATGGTATATTAAACTGAATTCACGTAATCATGGTATAGCTAGATCTATGTATTTGATTTTCAATCTATATAAATAAAAGTGTAAATGTTCGTCTATTCATAATCTTAAATTATCGAAAGTTCTTCACCAATTGCTTTAAAATTTCTTGATAAATCTGGACAACGTGTGTATTTTTCATGTGTTGATATATATCTTTCGGAGTTTTTGTATACCATTTGATTAGCCCGTGGAATATTTTGTCATATAGATCTATATGTATGTTCTACAATTTCTATTTGAGTATCTTAGCAAACTGTGTATTCTTCACATAACGATATTTGCATCGCTCTATTTATTAGGAGCCCACTTAATTTCAGTTCTCCCAATTCTCACATATCTTTTCTCACCAGATGACAAAGAGTGAAATTCGTATATCCCATAATAATGATGTTATAACATATTCACATACTTTTCGTACAAGGATACTGCAAAGCAATCGATTTTTTTCCATGATCAATGTGCATGAAATTAAACATACAAATCTTGACTCAATTTGTAGTCCAGACCGTAAATTTTTATTGCGTATTTCCGGTTTCCGATTTGAACGTCAAAAATATTTCAGTCAGTTGTTGCATCCACTGTGCCACATTAAATAAAATAACACACTTGACCCACATTATTATTTGTTCATAATTACTTTTTTTCGTGTGGTCTATGCAGATAAAGTAATATTAAATTAAGCACATTAAAACTTTTATATTCTTCACACATGATTATTCAAATCCCGAAAGCTGTATTGTGCGAGCTTTTAATGACTGACCTTGCCGTATTATTCTTATCGCATGTTATACATTATAAATTATACGGAATGCTGCAACTCTAATGTATGCTGAAATTTTGTTATACATTTGTATCAGAGGTATGCTTTTAAAATTTGTTGCCTACGGTAAGGTTTATTTTTGAAGTGGTAAACATTGAAATTATTTCGTTAATTTATTTGATTATGTATTTCTTATGATAATTAAGACGTTCTAGAAAAATACCCCCCGGACAAATATCCCCAAACATAAAAATATATATCTTCATTGTATATATATTTCATTGTTATCGGCATCACAGTCTCATATTAGGCATCTAGGAGACTCTCCGGAATTGCTATAGTTTCAGGATTGCTGTTTTTCTACACAGTGCAGCCACTACAGTTTTGAAGGCTCTTTACTATTTTTATTTCCGGTCTGTTATAATGAGGCTTTTAAGGGTTCCATGCCCCGCCCGACAGAGTCGTCCTACATACATTTATTGTTATATTGGTTAAAAAAAAATATTGAGTGAAATTATTCAAAACATGTGTATCGTCTCAAATTCGAGTTGATTTATTATTGACAATATCGAAGTCCTAATTTAAAATTGAATTAATTACATATTAAGCGATAATTATATCGACCTAGTTATGGAACAAATCACCAAGTAAGTACAGTGGTTGTCAAACTTTTATTTTTCGCGTCACCACAACTATCCTATAATTTTTCGTAGTTTATAATAGTAATAAAATAATCATTTACGTGTGTTTTAAATTCTGCTTTTCTTTAACGATATTAAGACGGATGTAGACACTTTTTATTACACCACTAATTTATCTATTCTTACATTGTGTTATTTGGATTATTTTTTATCGCCTCGTTTTTATAAACTGCACTGCCTTGCAAGTGCTTAACATTACCAGTACGAAATGATACGAGCTTGAAACAGAGTAAAGATCTTGAGAATAATTTCAACGAACAAAATATACTTGAAATTGTAAAAATGTTGAAAATTGATGCCTGCTTTAAAATTGGATCAAACGGATGTCGAGAATATGAATATTTGTCTTATTTATTTACAACAGATTGTTTTTACGAGAATTTTTGTCAGCTTCACTTAGCCAATCCTGGTTTTTTTTTAGTTTCAAGCATGCAGGATTCGCACCGAAATTTGGCACAGGGACAATATACAATTAAAGCAGCTTATCGTTATCACCATGTGACCAGTAACTTTTGATAACAATAACCGGCTGATAACATATTATTGAACACAATTTATTACAAAATAACACAACCTACTTATATCATCAAAAACTAAACAGTCTGATAATTATACATGCCACTATAGGGTAGCTGTTTGAATCTATTCTCTGAATATCAGAATTATACTTAGGAGTTACTAATAGTAATTTAAACAAACGACAGGCAAAAACCGAGGGTCTTTTTTCCTTTCCACAGTCGATATTATCCGCGATTATAGTATCCAGCTTCCACTGAATTATGTTTGTAGATCCCTAAACCTATTGCGGATTGAGATTCGCTGGTGTAGTGTGTGTATCATATCCATGCAGCATATTAAAATTATCATTGCCGCCTGCCTGCTATATAATCAAACGGTCTGGAATTGAAATTAATTCAGAATAAATAAATACTCACAATGATGGTGTCAACTGGCATTGTTTGCAGATGTTCTCGTCTGATAAAACATTAGTAATATTAATTGATGGGCTCTCGACATGCTTTTTAAAATTCATGGCGCATCCAGACAACTGAAAGACCCAAGTGAATTATTCAAAGAAAAAAAGATGGCAACGTTAAAGGTGTTTCGTACAATAAACCCCCGCAGGAAATTGGCATATCGGCTCAAGATTATGGAACATGATTGTCCAAAATAGCATAAACAATCTCACTCAATTCTTTATGGTGTTATGGGCTGACTTGTAAATTTTACTTTATGGGATACTAACAGTATTACGCGGCTTTTCCTGTATAGATTCAAACACATTCTTTATTCAAATTATTTATATTCATTCCGTTATTACAAATTTATTCCAACATTAGGCTGTATACAATATTTTTAGTCTCTTGTTGGTAATCGGTGATGGTTAAAAGTAAAACACTCGTCCTAAAATCGCAGCCAGATTAACATGTGAAAATTGCACGTCTGTTCACCGTTTGGGAGGACTCTTTGTGACAGACAGACAAACATATCGTTCGTTTACTGCAAGACCTAATAATTAAAATTATCATGCGGCAATTGCTCGTCACAAAGCAGTCGATTTGTGTTTTCTGATGATCAATGGGAGACTAAAAAATGTCTATTATTGAAATGAATTAATCAATAAAACCAAGTTGAGTAGAGAATGAGTTTGAATCTATCCCAGATAAAGTCGAGTCATTAAGATAGTTTGATATAGATTATGAAAACAAAAGAGAATAAGTGCCAGACTTATCTGTCTAGATTCTAGAAATTACACATCATGTGCAAATGTATAGCCCATTCAAAACGTTTCTGATATTATACTTCCGTCACTGATGCCGTTGGATCCGTCAGATTCAGTCATTTTCACCAACGTGCCAAATGTTGATATATCTGATTTGGGCAGTATAAACCAGTATAACTATTTTTTCTTGTGTCTTTTTTAGTATATGCGAATTTCAGCCATTGTGTTAATCTTGGTAAATATCCTGATATTTAAAATATATGTGAGATAAAAGAATTAGAAAATCGTGTTAAACATTAAAGCAAATCGCTTCCATTGCAGAAAGATTTAACCAATTCTTCAGTAATGTTTCATTTTTGAAACATTGATTTCTTTTTTGGTTATTTTTCTCAGATTTGACTAACGTGACAGGACATGTTTGCTGTTTAAATAACATCAAAATTATCATAAAACTGACGCGTCTCCTTTCATTGAATTATAAATAAGTCTTCATATGGGCTGAAAATACTAAACAATGCAGCCGTCGGCAACATTTTTAGCTGCGGGTCAAAATCAACCAACATGTGACTAGTAAGAAAACGTTTCGGGTCAGTGATATTTTCATTTTAAAACAGTCTTTTAGTGAATGATAAGATAAATTTTAGTTACAAAATAATTATAATATGCTTTTAAACTTTATTTGTCTCCCCGGTAGCGTAGTTGGTAGCGTGCGCGCCTAGCGATCCGGGGA
>JAGVSQ010004490.1:0-19334 GCA_022683975.1 Rhyacophila evoluta
CTAGATTATCTCAAAACTCAATTTTTTACTTTAACGTCTTTTGCCAGTAATACGACGATATTATAATAAGAAAGCCTTTTTATTTCAATGAAAAAAAACATATATTATATATTTCCTGCCTTATAATATGAGCCTAATTGAAATAAATCATTTCAATATTAATTTTTCTGTAATTAAGTCTGACAATGTGTCATTTTTTGCAGTGAAAATTAATTTTAATTTGCCTATAATTAACTATATAGGCCTTCATGAAAAATTACAAAGTTATCGGTGAACGGCGATACAGAGTGCAACTGTACGTACTTTAAAGACAGCCGCATCGGCTACTTTCATAATAATTGTGCGATAAATCTACTTAGACCAACCTGTTACTGACTTACCTTCAAACCGATAAATGGAGAATCTCCATCACTGTCATTAATTCCGAACGGATTTTTTATTGACACTTTACGCTGAATGACAAACATTTAACTTATTTTTGATCACTTGCTAAGTAGATTATGTTTCCGGGATAGTTTAGTATTCTACCTTCCATATTTTGTGTTTAATATTTTAATCCCAAATGTTACGTATTCGAAAAAATATATTTAATAAATAAAGTATTTGAAAAATAATACACAAATTATAAACAAATTCTAGGGTTTGCAACTGTTCAAACTCCGTACAAGATCCGGCGAAACATTTTAATATTTTCTGATTTATTATTAGTTATTATGTAGATGAAATAATATTGTTTGAACACCATAATATATTACAAATAGCTTATAAATCACTAAAAAATTCCCAATTTTCCAACGCAGACTATTCGTGAATGAATGAATTCGATGAAAGAACGCAGATGAAAATGCGAGATCATTTGACCATCTATTGTAATAGCAGACTTAACATATTTATTTGGTTATATGTGTTTTTATCAGTAAAACATTGCTAAATGTATTTTTTATCTTTAGCCAGAATCTGTTTCGAATTTAATTATAGAAGGAATTCACCATCAAATCATATCTCAAAGAGACAATAATGAAAATAACCGCATTTCTATGAATATCAAATAATTAACTTACCAAAATGTTGCCGCTCAAAAAATATGTTGTGGGATTTTTTCCTAAAGGATACTCTTTATCAATAAAACGGCGACTGAACCGATAATTAAGCTTTTGAGGAAATCTTTTTTAGCAAAAGCCAACGAAATTTTCGCTTCAATTTCCAGATCAAATAAATTTTTATTAGGTGATTTTATCGCTAAAATTTCAGCAAAAATGTAAATTAATATACATCGTTCTAATAGCATCGATATGAAATATACCACAATTTTACTTTCGTGTTCATAAACACTGCTTTTAATACAATGTAATTTAACTTGAATAGTAGTTATATAATTTATTTAGTCCTTAATAATCATGAATATAGCTTTATAATATGTCATGAGTATGAATTTACTAAAAATCTGTTTTAAAATATTTGTAATTTTATTGTAAAACATACGCCAGAAATAATTAATTGCCTATACCCATTCACACATTAACAGTTTGGAAATATTTACATACAGTTCAGCTTTAAGTCATTCATCACCACACAGTCTGAACTCTAGAGCCAAATACACATGAAATACATATAATGTAAATAATTCGTATACGTTCAACGTTTAAACTCTTATTTAAAACAACTGAACTTTATACATAATACATGCCTATACATGGATATAAAAATAGGGTATATAAATGATAGGATTTGATATGTTGATAAAAAGGATAGTTTCTGCTCGTTTTTATTTTACATTCAATTGTTATATATTGGACCAATGCTAGTAAACTAAGTAGGCATCTGAAAGAATGTTTGATTGAAATATGACAACTAGTATTATCTATGATTCATCACTAAATGTCTAAATATATTATGGAACTGACATTATTAAAATAATTCGAGTTTTTGTGTGCTTAACAAAAAAATTAGTGGTATGTTTATTCGAAGAAAGCCTTTCAGTCACAATCGTTGAAATTGAGACATATTTTATTGACATGTGGTTATTCCGGACTAGCGCCAAGTCAACGGCAACGAAATAAGAATGAACTGACATTTTATTATAAGCCATCAGATCTGAGCCTTTTTTTGTTACTTTTCATTTCTTTGACGCACCTCTTATCATTAATAAATACCTCCATATCGACTTACCTTCGATTCGTTCAAATTTAATGACCTCAAATCTATAAACAGGCTTGTAGTATATAATCTATAATAAAATAAAACTAATTTCAGTTACTGCTAGGCGTGCATGTCTTATTTTATTTGTACGTTATGTCCTTGGCCGATTAACGTAACGCAAGTAATTACAGTTCATAGAACCCGAAGCTCTTTTTTGTTGTTGATAAAAGAGGTTTACCTTCTAACGGAAGTGGTTGATAATAATGTCGTCCTTGGGATAGGTATTATCTTTCTTCACCCGCGTACTTACTGTCAGGTTGTTTTTCACAATAGCGTCCAACCATGACTTTCGTTGTATACTCACTGCAATAAAGTGACTTGGCTTTTCACAACGTTATTTACATAGCCATCTAAATAAGATAGAGGAAACAATCGAAATAATAATAATACAATGTTTTATATATATGTTTTTCATTTAAATACTTAGACAGGTTACGATCAATAAAAAATATTTGGCCTAAGCTCATTCTATAAAAAAACGTACGTAATTATCACTCGATTTTCACAATGATTCTCATCTTAAACTATCTAGATACTGATAGTGTAAAAACATGTATATTGATAATAATCGTAATATTTTTCATTACATTTATGCATAAAATATACGAGGAAAGTGTAAAATAGGACGTTATATTTTCAAGATAATAGATTTCTATCAAATATTGAGAGAATATAAAACTAATTATTGTGTGAATGATGTTTTTTTTAATATTCTCTCTAATTTAGTAGATTGAATAAATTCTACAAGTGCTAATATGATACAGTAATATTAAAGTGCCATTATCATTCAGCAGCTGAATAAATATATCGAATTATGATTAATTAATCATCGGAAAGTGTTCAGAAGAAATTGTGTAATCAGATAATTATTTTACATTTTCAGTTATATTTCAATAAGGAAGCATTTAATCTTTAATAGTTTTTCCCTGCTTATTATATTATAATCTTAAAACCTCGATAAGTGAGACAAAACAACATATTGAATGTGCGTTTTATTGTACCACTCAGTCGATCTAAAGGACAAATAAACGGATCAAACTTATAATGCATGTTGCTAAATTTCATAGAAATCGAAAAACAACATTGTATGTATTTATCTAATTAGTTATCTATTCCAAGTTTTGAATTGAATGACATGTACTGCGTTTTAATATACAACTTTATTTTTAGCTATGTTAACCTTGTAGATAATAGAAACAATATTCATTGCAATATATTATAATACCAATAAATAGTAAAAAATACCGCTTAGTTTTCGATTAGGTTTTTAACACATTTGATTTTGTCACCTCACCTTGATTAATTTTCTAATGCAAAATTGTTATTTATTACATGGTTAAGATTTTGATAGCCATATATATTTATATATATTGAGAAAAATATTTGCTGTTTTCAATACAATGCTTGATCAACGCATAATTCTATCCGCATCTTCCATAAAATATACAGCATCTCCAGTATATTATTGAATGACTGCGGGGACGATAGCAAAGCGACTGCGGGAAAGCGATGGTAAAAGAGATGCATAATAGCTGTAAATAGGTGAATGAGCAAGCATGGCAATGCGACAACACGTTGTCGTCACAACAACATGCTCGCTTACCTATTCATAGCTATTTTGCTTCTTTATTTCCGTCGCTCTGTCGCCGCGGCACATATCGTACACTCGGTCTAAGAAATACTGTTCATACAGATGACTTTACAAATATTTCACATAAGTTTTTTCATGTAACTACTGATGTTGAGTATTCATGTAATTCTGCTTACCCACTCTGTGTCCTATCTCTTCTTATAATATGACATACAAATTTTTATTATCAAGTTTCACAGTTTCCATATTTGTTTCAATACTCAAACAAGGCATTGGAAATATGGATTACATTTGTGACACATGTCATATCTGTACTACATTTATTAACAAAATTATATAAATCAATAAGTGTATTTACATTTAATATGTTATCAGCAGTATATATATTTATATATTATGCACAAATATATCAATTTTGTGTAAGTTTCTAGGTGATCACTAATAACGCCTGACAATAATAGTATGATGCAAATTTATTTTATATCGAATAAAAATTGACTACAAGTTAGTTTCTACTTTGAATAGTGAAAAATAGATGTATTGATGTAATAGCTAATATGGAGATATATACTCGTATATAATGACGAACTGCCAATTGATATTATTCTAACCTTCTGTTCTTTCAGTTTTCAAAGCTTTCAACACAGTAAGATTGTAAATGGATACCGTTATGTACTCATAGTGGTGTGCTTTAAAATTATCATCAACAGTACGGCCGGTTTTTTTATTATATGCTTAACTTATTTTAAAATACAAATCGGCCAAAAAATATATTCAAACAATTCTATATACATGCACAATTTTACTAATAAAGTCTCCGCTTTAAAAAACTTTAGATGTAAAAGTGTAAAAACTTTACCCATATAACTAAATGATTTTGATTTATTCATAACGAAATTTTGTACGTATTACATAACAATAATATAAAGTGCGATAATGTGCAAATTTTATTACATGAACTGTATCTTCTTGAGCATTAAACATAATTGTGTTTCATCATTCAAGTTTTTTTTAAGCAAACCGGAAATCAGCCCCTAGGGGGCTTGCATCATATAACGGTACATTCTTTGATACCATTTTCAATACCTTTATTATTTTATTAGTATTGTAATCGAATAATGTAAGCATTTTTCATTTCGGGAAAAGAATTCTTAAGAGTGTATTGTTACGGAAAGACATTTAACTAGTTCTATAAAAAAACAACCCACCGGTCCTATTGGCAGTACTGAGTAATTTCTCCTCCACCCTAGCCACGTCTCCACATTCGTTATGCAGATGTATACCGTGGAATAAAGAGCACGATGAGATCTGCATAATGGCAAAATTGCAGTGAGAATATTTCGAGATACATAAAACATTTGGAAAAAAGACTGTTCAACCACAATTACAGTGATTGGGCGAAATTAACCCATCTATATTAGGAAATTTATATAATTATTGGTGACTTAATAACCCAAAACATGTTCCTTAATTCTGCACCAGTATTTTTGAGTTACTCCCACCGATGTAGTTTTCTTGTCGGCATCGTCTGTTTTGAAGTTTGGACTTGTCAATCGATTTATGTGAAATCTTCTAAGTGTGATAAATGGAGAGATATTTAGGAGAGACTTTTAGTTTTATCCTGTATTTCGCGCGAGCCGGTAGATGCCGCACATCACTCACGGTTTTGTGTATATATTTGTTTTTTTTAAGTCTTCTGTCATCGGTATCATACGTCATGTTTGTTAATAAATGCTACGATGCCGTTTCAGTCGAAGAAGTAGCGCTGCGATGCGTAAACCGTCGATGGAGATTATTTGACCGGCTCGCGTTTTTTTCGTACCGAGATTTGGATTTGGACGGGCAGTCATCGCCTGTCGCCGCCCGCTTCTAAATCTCGAGGCATTGACCACCTCACACTGGCGTAAAAACATCCAACCATTATTTGAGAGAGATCAACTTAGGGTTGTCACTTGATTACATTTCAATTCTAAAACAAAGTTTTTGGTTACGATAAGAGATATCATATTTGAAGCTTCTACGACCAAACAAACTTTCGTAAAGTTTCAACTACAGACGGCGTCTTACGTCTTTAATATTGACTGTAGAAAAAAAGAACGGTACCCTACATTTTTCAAAACAGCTTTTATTCGATAATCACAATGTATACAACTTAATGCATGTTCTATCAAAAGGAAGTTCTATGAAAATGACTAATTAGTATCTAAATTTAGCATTTACATTTGAAAAAACGATGGCCCATCACAATTACGGCCAGGAAAAAAGCTTCCACCTACTCAATTTTCTCGGTTTTTATTAAATAGCTTATTAATTTAATATCATATTGAGTAAATAAAATAACAATATTCGTCTTCGTGCACTTCAAGGATGTGTCTATGTAATGTTTTGACTTTGGCCCGAAATCATCAAAAAAACCTTTTTTGACCTCATGTAAAATTTGTTTTATGTGGGTTACGTCCTTTTTTCTTTTCAACATCGGTATTAACATAACACCTAAGTGCACTTTTTAAAATTTAGATTATGTGGATCTCGAACAATATTTTCAACGGGAATTGGTTGTCGGACAACTGCTTATCCTAATGGTCATCCAGTCTTTCAGTTATAGATTTCGGACACCTGCAAATGTAGAAATCGAACTCACATTTTCCGGATGCAAGGCGCGCACACTCACCTTTTGGGTACAAGAGATACTGTAATAATTTTATAATATCTGTGGTCTATTGATAAAAAAGCTTATGGCAATTATTCTGTTAAGGTGATTGTGTATTTACGTTGTTATCTTATGAAAGGTGAAATTGTGGAGATATATTTGCCTGCATAATAGCAACCCTACATTAACTCTGCAGAGTCGATCAACATTACTATCCTATCTCATGTGATGTGAATAGCGTAACGTGATTTGAAATGTTGCCAGACCTGCTGCTTTTGCATCACAAAAGGAATATAATGTGTATGTACGAATTGTTTTTTTATTATTTATCATATAAGTATATCAAGTTAAGTAGGTACTTAAATATTTCCATTATGGACACGAGCGACATGATAGGGTGCACCGAAACAACTTGTACATTTTTTATTTTATTTTAAATAGTAACATGTTTTTCTATACACACATTCCGCGTGTTTTACAAGTCTCAATATTTAAACATCTACAAAAACAGTGATCTTATTATAATTTATTCACTACTACTACTATATATGTTAGTAGTGACCACTGATGGTAAAGTTAGCTCTAAGAAAGAGCATCATATACTACCAGTACTGGACTGGACATATGACAAATAACTTCAAATGAGTTAAGTAACGCGTACCTAAGATGCATCTGTAGCAATAGTAGAGATGTAATTTTTTTTAGTGGCACCTTAAAAAGCAAAAATATTTTTGGTATTACCATAATTTTGTATTACTCTACATCAATCATCGATATTTTTTCATGTGCGCTCCAATAGTGGAGTACAAGGATCTCCGCAATGTGAAGACATATCTTGACAGATTATTTTTCACGATAAATGGTTGTCAGAAAATTCTTCTACTCAATAAGTATCCAGGCCTACATTTTATCGGACTTTTTAAAATTTAGCAGATATGGGAATCGAACCCGCATTCACGAATACAAGGCGCGCACGCTGAACTCTAAAATGAATGTGTCGCAAATATGACACTGAAAGATAAATACCAAAATTTTTGAAATTCATTATTTATTTCTTATAAATAGGTTATTTCAAATTTATCATACGACCGCCTTGACTCAAATTTCATAGATCACTGATAATTTATTATATTTTAGTTCTAGGTTAATCTTTCGACAAAATCAAAACACGAAAATATTTTTTAACTCTTTTTACGTCATTTTATAATATGCAATATATATTTAAATAATTCTGACGTGTTAGCGAAATTAAGGCGGTTTTTTTTCAATGAACTTGATTCTAGCTCAGGGTCCAATCACTTAAGTTTCATCCCATAATTAATTTCAAGAATAATTCATGTTACAATATTTTTAGGAATTTTAGCTAAGGAGACTGAACAACAACATTTGTTGCTATGAGACTAATGTTATGAGTGAACTGCATATCAAGTGAATGCATGTTTTATAGAATTTTGCATTTTTTATCGCTAATTAATGCTAGTTGTTTATATAAATGAACGTATTTATTTGCTTATGATTATTTTCAAATGAAGCCACGCATTATTATGAAAATACGTGGGCTAATCTAATTTTAGTGTAACCATTTATCGATCATAAATTATAAATACGATGTTAGCAGTGGAGATTTATTTAATTTTATAATACAGAGGATTCCAGTATGAAAATATAAAACAATAGAGTGCAAATTTTATCAATATAAAAATGTGCTATTACACAATGACTTTCTAAGATGCACTAACATTTATAATTATTGTAATAATAATCAATTCTTATGTTTAATACTGTTACATAAACATTTTAATTCATCGTATTATTTTGTGTACGTTTTATGCAAAGTAATTAAATATAAAGAATAAAGTTTACAGGTATCGCTCGCTTAACATTTCCTACAAGCTCATAAGGTATTTAAAGAATGTTTACGCAATGCAATAATTAAAATTAGCTTGTTAGGCATTTAAGTATTCCGTTCTTAATGATATGAAATGAGGTTAGAACAAAGTATGATTAAAATAATAAAGATATTTCATATTCCGATTGAGTGATAGCGGAGAAGATTAAAAATGTTGATTAAATCAATGTTAAACTAACCAAACAACCGCTTTGATAGAGATAAGTCGAATATTTTGAGATTTAAATCCAAACTTCCGGCTGTATGAAAGCCAGTTTGTTGAATCGCTTAAAGATCTTCAAGTTATTAAATACAGTTAAGAGGCGGATCAGCAGTTAGAGAGAAGATTTCGGGCGGGAAATCGGAAATAAATCGGAAATATTGTGACAAAGTCAGTGCACCCAACTGTCACTAAAATCAATACAAATTGAATACTAGACCTGAGTAAACTGACCATTCATTCAATGGCCACGGTCTATGCTAATTTCGATTAGCTCTTTCTTTGACAATGTGTCCATTGCGAGAAATTGTCGACGAAGACTGTTATATGAAAAAGTTCAGTCGATATTCACGGTTAATATCGTTTTATGCACGCCGATTTTTTTCGCATTGTATCAGCATTTCGTTTTGATTTGAATTTAATGTTCGTGCAGGTCTAAAAGAAACTATTGAGTGGGTGCCTTATATGAACGATAAATTCGATCCGGTTTTTTTTTATTGTGTATTCGCTATGCATATTTCAAATATAAACTATTTCCTTCTTTAAAATGCGTACATATGATTATAAAAAATACATTTACGCAATTAGTAAACAATACATTTAAACTTAGAAAAATGATAACATCCAACATGATTTTTAAATGCATATTTAACATAAAGCATGTCATACTGCTAAAAATAGCGTTATTAGTAAAAAACACGTTTCCTTCTGTCAAGTAAAATACAGTTTTCGCGAGAGAAAATCGATATTACAAATATAACTGCCTTCACAAAATTTGTGGTAGGTGTTCTGCGACAATTTGGAAAGGCTTTATACACTGCAACACATTTAAAGCTATTTTACTTCATATTGAAAGGCGAGTGATGATCGATCTCGACTGATATGTATGATGTTGAGTATCTATGTATAGGCGAACGACCATCTTTTATTATCAAAAGATGGGATATATTGTTTGTATCTGACCAGCTGACAAGTTTTTTCAGTTTGACGACAGTTGCTAAGATTGACAGAATGATTAGCTGCGATAGTAAATATTGTTCATAAATCTGATTAAAAAAATAGCTTCAACATGCGTACTATTTATATTTTATCCTTATATTATAGTTCGTCATTTAAAAGTAATTACTAAATAAACAATGTGTTTAAATAATATTTCTATGTTGATTTTTACTAGTAGAAATTATTCAATCCAAAAAATAAGCTAAGTATTTTGTGTGTCCCCGGTTAGTGTAGTTGGTAGCGCAAGCACCTAACGATCCGAGAAATGCGGGTACGATTCCCCATCTGGTCGGATTTAAAAAAATCTGAAAATACATGACTGGATACCCATTGCGTTGAGCAATTGACTGACAAACGATCCTCGTGAAAAATAATCTGTCAAGACGTCTTCGCATTGGAGTGGATTTCTTCATACTGTGTTGATCTATATGCTCCACTTTGAGAGCAAACATGGTATAAAAAAAAACTGTTAAAATATCCGGGTTTGTGAAGTGTTCCATTGCAGAAAATTTTTGGTAAGCTCTGCAGTAAGCGAATGAAAAATATATGGATGTTTATAGAACAAATAGTGTGAATTTAATATATTGTAGATATATTCTGACCTAGTGATATTTGTAGGTGTTTGAGTAGAAGCACATTATATTTTTATAGCTAACTAGTTTATGTATGCCTTTATCATATAGTGTGATAGTATATTATATATTTAGTTCAGAGTACTTGAAAGCCTTGAAGTAGTAAAACCTTTTACTTACTATGAACGTGTTATCTCATACAACGTTATTATGAAATACGCAGCGCGTACTCTGCGACAAGATTAAAAACCGGTGTTCATGTGTGATTACTCTAGAGATGTAGTTAAAAATCTAATCAGTATCGTGATTTTATTAATCAACATATTATTTGCAAATGTGTAACGCGCTAACGGTTAAAATCGTATATGAAAAAAAAATGTTATGCGTGGGAATCAGGTTTTTTATGGCAGGTAAGTCATCACTTGAGGTTCATAACGAGGAGATTTGTCGGGTACATTTTGGTGGAATGAGTATCGAGCGCCGGTATACCTTCGCTGCTCTTGGGAGCTCGTGTCTCGGACCGTTAACGCCGACAGACTGCGGAAAAAATTCGGATCTTTTCATTATTCGTATGATGTATACAAATAAAACGCAAAAAATAACCTCCTTAAGCCAATCTCGAATGGTAAAAATGATTTAGACAATGGTGTAAGTGCCGTTATTTTTAAATTTGAACTGATTGTTTCAATGTTTTTTAAGAAGGTTATGAAAATAAAGGCAAATACGTGCTACATAATTCCAATAGTTAATTACTTTTTTTTCGATGCGTTTAGATAACTTAGAATATTATTGCTTGCTAATTACGTCATTATCATCAAGTCTGAGCTGGTTTTTCGGTTAAGATTTCCATTTAGATCCTATCGCTTTAGGATCGGTTTATCGAATATCCACGGAGCGTGATATAAAAAACAGAACGAATTTTCAATTAATTCAACAGTTTATATTATACTATATACTGTAATTCTATTCTCCTATAATCTAGCAATCGTATGGCTTTAAAAATAGCATTCACTTAATATTTTTACCTATATCTACTTAAATAACATTTTTTTCATTTCCTGGACATTTGACGGTTAGTCTATTTGACAAACCAATCTTTAAGCGACGATCTGTCATTTAGATAGCGAATATGACTTAATTCAGCTGTAGCCGTCAAAGGCTGGCACTACGAAAGCAGAGCAACAGCAGCAAAACGTGTGCAACAGAGATGCAAAATAGCTATAAATATGTGAGAGAGCAAGTGGGCAAGTTGTTGTGACAACAACGTGTTGTCACGCTGCCGAACATGCTTACTTGCTCACTCACATATTTATAACTGTTTTGCATCTCTGTTACCAGCGCTTTGCCGCTGTCGCTCTGCCGCCGTGGCATCTATCAAAGCCTTGGCCTTATTCATAAGCTTTCGTAGAGAATAATACATAACATATTTGCATCTTGTTAAACAAAAAATCGTTATATGACAGTAGAATTAGTTTGTACCAAGTCACCCACGGGGAAAAATTGACTTAGGCTCATATTTGGAATCCTAGCATAGGAATTAATCAGGTCATTCATTTTCATATGAGAGGAGAGATATAAGCAGTATTTTTTTTCGTTTTTACAAAAGTATTGAAATTCAAACATTCAAATGCGTTTTTTCTCGAAACTGTGTGATGGTGACTTGATTTAAATCAATTCTGGCATGACGTTTATAACTTTCAAAAACGGTTCAAAGATTTTTAGCATAGTTATTTTAAGTTATTTTTTTTCCTACCTCTTTCCTAACTGAAACTATATGGAGCCCGCTGTCGGTGCTCTCAGTTTCCTGGCTATTTTATCTATGGTGGGTACTGAGAAGTTCAGATATTTCCCTTTCTCTCATGTAAGCTATCTAATAGTCCTGCTATAAATATTTCAATGCTGAAAGCTTTTTGAGGCTTCATTGTAAGCTAATTTTAATGTACTATATTAAGTGTCTTAAAAGAATGGAAGAATGTATAAACTGTATTGCTTAAAAAGCCAGACTCACTTAAATTAAGTATATTTTATTATCAATATTTTGATGGATTTTCATGAGTTTTAAATTGTAAAATTCATTTAGCACCTCTTGGAAAGCCTCTATCCATCTTACACAATACCGTAAGAAGTTATTCGATACATACTGGAATTTGATATTGTCCAACTACTGAAGCTAGACTGCTTAATATGATATCTCGTACGCTGTGAATAAATAATATAATACTTAAAAATACATTCCTGAAGCAGTATGACCTTGATCTTTCCAAGAAAATATTAGCTACCATTAAAAGTTAAATGTCAAAACAATCAAAGTTCACACCTTTATAAAAATTCAATTTAAAAAAATAAAACTCTTACGCATTTAAATTATTAATTTCCATGTATATTTCAATTATTTTTTATTAACGACTTACTGCGTAGACATTAATATTGTAATAGAATAAACAGAACCGATGTATCATAAGTCGTGCGTTTTTTTAAGGGCACTGCATGTTGAAGTTTAATTGTATCTGGTGGATAACTTAGTTCCGAATTTAGCCGTAAGGAGACTTATATTAGAGAAATCCTAAAATTGAAAGGTCACAATTTGAGTTTTTTATACTTTATACAATTAATGTTGTAGGGAGATGTATTGTTAAACTTTCTTATGCCGATATGTTTGTATGAAGTGTTAATAAACGTGTACAATGTATCGCCAATAAAACGCTTACATAGTTTCTTCATTAAAAACAGAAACATATTGTTTTTTATTGCTACTTTCATATAATATGTATATGTTTTTGCGTGAAGAATAAAGAAAAACTATTGTATGTATCATAGTTAGTCACTTTCGAGTTTCGTCAGTACTGTGGCGAAAACAGTATTTGAACAAGTGCGAAAGATTAACTCGTTCTGATTTTGTGCTGCTTAACCCCGGGGTCAGGCTTACAATGGAGCAAAACTAAAAATAATGTTTGTTTTTTTCACAAACAGTTTTATAGGCGCAATTCGCCGGTCTGTTTCTATTGAATCATTTCGATTGAGTGGCGAACGCGAAGTTTTATGTTTAATTTCAATCAACACCTTTGTATTTATTGCAGACACGTTTAATAGAAATTAATTGCGATTAAAGTACGTTTCTAGAATCGAAGAATGATTTCTATCCTCTTCATTTTACTCGGATAATTCTCGGAATCGACCACGAGCGGGAAACATACGGATATCTTGTTGAGTGGATGGAAACAACACCAGCTAAAAAAATTTGATATCTTTTTAATATATGTATGAAAGGTAACAAATTGCATCAACAAAAAAAGCTAGCAGAATCAATTTTTACGATAAGCATGATCTTCAAGAAAAAATCTAATTCACAGTTTTACAATTTTTTGATAACATGTTTGCTCCTAATATGGAGCATATGGATCTACACAGTGTGAAGATATCCGTATACGGATCTCCGCAATGTGAAAACGTATAGATTATTTTTCACGAGAACTGTTTGTCAGACGATTGCTCGACCCAATGGACATCCAGTCCTGCATTTTTAGATTTTAAATCCAACATATAAGGAATCGAGTCCGCATTCCCCAGATTACTAGGTACGCACGCTACCAACTACGCTACCAGGAAGACAAATACAATAATATAAAAAAAAAATCTACGCCACTTTTGATTTTAATTGTAAAATTATCACATAGTTACTTATTTATTGCAAGATTAGGTAGACATTTATGTAATATTCAAAATATATTCCCACTTTATATATATTTATGTTTGTTTATATAGTTTATTATTTCATTTAGAAAAAATATATTCATTCGTTTTTCTCATATTACGGCACTCTTGTTCTACTTATTTCTACCTAGCAGGGTTTCATTTATCGCTCATTTCTCGATCGTAGTCGATTACCAGCGTACTGTGATTTGTAGCGCTGAGAAGCGGTTTTTTAATTCTCTCCGATATTTGCTTCTTCTCGGTAATAATTTATCGACTTTGATTTTGCACTCTTTATATTGCTGATAAACAAGTTTTTAAAATGCTTATAACAGTCATGTGTCCATTATGATATTATATTCAATACTTTCTTACCCAAATATATAAAACTGCAGGTGGAAGAATCATACAATCCGTCCATACCAATTAATGAGCTTATAAACATCTTACGATCTATTTTATCAAATTGTTTTATACAACAGCTTTTCATGTCTTTGTAAATTTTATTACGCAAATTTGCTTTATAGTATATTTCCAGCTTGTAAGAACACTGTAACACTAATCTCAATTTTGATAAATTATCACATCAATATACTTTGTAATGGTACTTTCTACCACTCTCTTCTTATTTGTTTTATAATTCTGATGTTTTAGAACAATTTCATTGAGTCGCCGTGTACTTATTTGTATCGGAAATATATGTACACTCATAGAAAAGTAAAAATTTTCTTGGTCGTTGGCGTTTTTATTTATCGTCGAATTATATTAGATTTCATAAAAATAGCCAAATCCGACAAAAATTACTTTCGCTGTCAAATATATTCGTATTTTAAATTTAAAGAGAAGTAATACACAAACTATTATCCCATTTTTAATTCAAAGAGAATAATATAATTAAAGTTTGCGTCTCTCCTCGTTTTGATTCCCTATAATCATTTTATGGTAGTTTAATACTATTATATCATCAATTGATGGGTGAAGGTTTGACTGGTTCCACGTTTCTCGGTCATTTTCAGTGCACCATCACTTACTAATCAGAATTTATTTCAGTATTAAAAACGTCTAGAGTATAAAAAATTCGAACTATATGTAACTCTTAGCTTACTGAGATAGTGTTCTTAAAAACCTCCATTATATATTGTAGTTTTGGTTTCTTCTCTATCCAACTACCCCGTTTTCTGTCCTTGCCCACAAAGCAGCTCAACACACTTCAGTGTAATACTGTAAGCTTTTGAATTTCTGTTTTGCGAAAGTTCACGTTTCTCTTGTATATCTGATAAATTGGATGATAATATACTACATATAATGATAGATCATTATTTTTTATAAGACTGTTTAAGCTTTAAATAAATAATAAGTACATCGCCAATAAATCGTACGATGAGTCGTTTATAAATTTCACAAAATAATACTAAGTATTAAATCAATCTTTATGTCAAATTTAAAGTTTTCCCATGTTCGCCAATTTGAAGATTTTTTCTATTCATTATAAAGCTCTTACTAAGTGATACATCAACGTAGTCGTGACCAGTCAGCTGTTTGATTCGTTCATTTATAACTACTTAGAGCATTAGCCAACTTTAAAGTTTTTTTCGCGAAGCTTAGGCTGTCTGAAAAGATTGTGTTGTATCTTTTTGTTGAATCAAAAGTTTGATTCACGGGCATGCGCTCTCTAGAACATTACTCGTGTATCTCGTGGTGTATGTATTTGTAGCTAAACCTCTTTGCAAATGCTCCACACGCGCGAAACCTGTTCTACGATGAAATGTTAACAAAACTGCGTCATTAGCTCAGTTTGGGAGACTGGCTTACAATGCAAGTCACATCACTCTGTTTTTAAATGAATAGATTATTATCCTTCCAAATAAACTAAATATAAATCGTCTCGGATATTAAAAAAAGATGAATAATGACGTACAAAGATATTTTATTTTATTTATCACCATTTCCAACCCAGAGTAAAGCAAATGAAACTTCATGATGTGACTAATCTTTAAATTCATTGCGTGTTTATATATCCTGAGTCTAAATGTAGATTAATGATATTTTTTATGTATCCACTGCACTTTAACCGAAAGCCTCCAACCCTCGACGACTTATAACGTGCGTGCTTATTCAATAAACCGTTTCATCATTTTAAGATAGATATTACAGAAAGAAATTTATTTAAAAATGTAATATTAAATTTATAATTATTATTATATTTGGATACACGAATATTTTCTCTTAAACGCTGCGAAGATTGTATACACCATATCTGTCTGGAGATATCGCAGTGAAAATAGATTTTAATCAATTGCTTAGATCCTCATTTTAAGGCCAAGGCTACGATAGATGCCACGGTGGCAGAACGACAGCACCAGAGCGTTGGCGAAATAAGTACAAATAGGTGAGTGAGCAAGTGAGCAAGTTGTTGTGACGACAGCGTGTTCTCGCGCTCCCGAATTTGCTCACTTATTCACTCATCTATTTATAGCTAGTTTGCATATCTGTTGCTGACGCTTTGCTGCTGTCGCTTTGCCGCCGTGACATCTATTGTAGCTTTAGCCTTATCTTCCAGGTACATTTTTTTCAAAATCGGGCTTAAGCCATAGTTGAATGAGTAAGAAATATCGATTTGATTGAAACCTACAGCCCCGTTCATTTTTTCAACTTCATATTTCAATCTCTGAATCCGTGCAGTACTAATAGGAGTTGAAGATATCCGTTAAATATATATCATATATTTGGGCATTGATGATGAAATATCCAAAAGCATATTATCTATCCACGTAGCATCCAATACTTGGTATATTATTGGTGTTCAAACAAAAACTGATTCATCTAACACAGTGCCATTGGTAAATAATTTATACTAAATTAGTATATCGAAAATTTGATGTATTGTTCTAATTTTAAAATGTCAGAAGCCATTTGAATCAATTTATTGACTGACTATTTTTTTCTATCCGCAAAGTCTTCAATAATAAATGTGACCATTGCAGCCCTATTTGTCGATGGACCCCCACTCCCTTTCTATCTGCAGACTGGCGCATCTGCAATGCGCGACCTTGCACAGTTGCATAGGTGCAACATGCACATTTCATTGCCTGCAACTTGCGGAAAATAAAAAAAAATGCAAAACACAAACAACAACACTTTGGCATTGAACTTTAAATCGTACTCACAAATAAATGCATACCGCTCAAATTAAAAGTAATACATTTGAATACTGTATTATTTCATTATATTTAATACTCGTGTGGTATTTATTTTTCTTTTACATTAGTACTATAAGAAATCGTGTTTGTTATTATGGTACAATGGTAGTATTAAATACAATAATTTGACTTTTTTACATCTATTGATTATTGTTCACAACTCACTATCATTATTTTTTATATTATCAGAAAATAATACCTATACATGTGTGTGTGTGTATATATATATATAATAACAAATAATTTAAAATTTATTTATAAATACGCGTTTTTTTAATATTCTTTATAAATTGGTATTTTTTATCACCACTTAAAATAATTATTGATACCAACTTAATGAAAAATATAATAAATAAAAAAACACCGCCGTACATACGGTACAGCAAAATAAAAATGCAGACGCGATATAATTGTGGAACATGTATAATGTTTTAAATCTTTTTAGTTATAATGTTAACTCCGTATATATTATATATACATTAGGAGAATACCAAAATAATGAAAAACTTAACATAAAGACGTATACAAACTTGTTGTTTAATCTAATATTATTATGATGTTTCAAATCATTTTCTCCAGAAATTCTATTTGTGTATGTACGTAATAATTTTTTTTTCGATATTTTAAAGTATCGCTTATATTTTTTAACTAAAACTATTATTATAAATATTTCGAGATTATCTCAATAAAAAACGACTTGAAATTTTTGAATTCGTAAAATTTTAATTACCTACATGTTTATTTTTATTCAACGATAAATGCAATTACAATAAATTACATCTTTTCTTCTGTCAGTCAATTACATAACCTCCGATCTATAAATAAAACGCCGAATTTTTTTTGACCAATATCGTTTTGTATAACAAATTACCGACATACTATATTTCTAATACATCAGATGCTTTTACTGATAAGAGGACAACATTATCGAGTGACCTATTCTCAGGTTGAATATAATGTTATCATTAGTATTCTTACAGTTTCAACACATTTTACACTGAGCATCGTCTTTACATAATATGTATTACTAATATTAGACTATTTCCTACCATACAAATTAAGATTTTTCATTACTTTATTTATCTTTAGTGGCAATAAAATAAAGGATGTTGCGAAATTTTATTTACAAATCACGTATTTTGCGAAGTATTTTACCAAACGCGGTCTTTATGCAGTTTATCTACTATTTTATGTTTTTTTTTCGAATATTATATTTAATATTCTTGTTCGATCAGCGACATTTAAAATCAATACATACGGATAGATCTTGCATATGAATTCAAAGACGATAGTAATTTTACGACTCCTGGCCTAAACCATTACCAGCGATTTTGTTCTGGTTAAGCATGAAATATTTACAAGAATAATTGTACTATTATTTAGATTCTGAAACTAACTTATAAAATCATAGTAATTTAAGCATCGTTTATTAAAAACGTATTAATGGGTGTATACAATCATTAATATTGATCGTAGAATAAAATTCTATTTCCTCTTTTATAGCGCTTAGTTAAATAATCTGCAACATAAATTATGAAGTCGAGTTTTTTTTAGCGTAGTAAAGGCAGAGAAATTAGCATGGTTTTTTTTTTTAATTTAAATACTTTCAAAGATTTTGCTCGCTCGCAAATTATTATGCTACCATATTTGGCTCGACTTCTAACTAACAATCGGTTTGAAAACAGGATATACTTTTTATCGTTTGGTAAGAACCAGGTAAATAACATCACTGGTTTTTAAGTAGCTTAATCCATTAAAATTGAATTGCTCTGCACATAATAGAAAGGCTAAAAGCACTAATTGTATTACGTTCGTAATATCAATACGCTTTATTTTATAGAAATGGATTACTCGCGAGTCGTCTTCCGAATGCATCGCAGTCCTGTGGTGCAACAATTATTTCAATATAATTATTATACTGTTATCTTTTCTGACTCGCCATGTGCATCTCTTTCCCCCCTTCGCGCTAGAGTAAAACGAAATCCAAAAGCTTTTGTACGAGCAGCTTTGTTCCGAGCTTTAATGTGGAGCTTTATTCTATCGCAGGATTATTGGCAAAAGCTCGCTCGCCGTACTGGTGGAACTTTCGTTTAACACTGAAATCTTTTATGGGCAATGTTTATTTTATACTTACAATCTCCATTCACAGTTTTAATCCAACTTAAATATGTATATCAACACCAGGCATCCGAGTAGGAATTAATAATGATTATGTCTTCCATAATATTATGTTTTATAATTTAGCATTCATATTACTTACTTATCTTTTGATTCATCGTTATTTAAATGTCTCATTAAAAGTTTAAGAAATAAATATAAACTTTT
>JAGVSQ010004491.1:0-19332 GCA_022683975.1 Rhyacophila evoluta
ATGTGTGCGCAGGTGTCATGTGAGCACTTGTCATGTGTGCAATTGTCATGGAACCGCAAATGTCACGTCGCTAGTGTCCACCGTTTGGAAGAATTTTTGTGACAGACAGACACACACATTTAATTTCTGTTTTATAGCAGCTATGTATAGATATTTCAAATGTTAAATGATTTCTTAAACAATCTACCGACACACTTCATACCCATGTCGGCTTTGAGTGCGTATACTGTGGCGTAACGAACAGTGAGAACCTTTCGTAGTTTCGTAGTTTATATTTAATTTTGCCATTGTGGTGACTGGGTTGGCTAGTGAATAAGCGCAGCATCGCAAGTGAAGGGTTCAAGTCCCGCAGTTGTATAAAAATCAACGTATACATGTTTTACAAAAACGCATGTTTTTCATAAGAAATTGTTATATTTATTTTATTTTATTTGTTCAAAATCAATCATACTGGTGGAGTAAAAAAATAAATCAGGCATTAAAAATATAAATATCAAAACGATGTCGTCATGTCAATATTCTATAAGAAAACATTTTTTCTATTTAAATTATCGTTTATAATCGTGTGTAGTATATTATTATGTATGTCTCGCAGTGGATTTAGTTTTAAAAAATCACGTTCTTATAATAAATAGCGGATGATTATCAACTCACTTAACAGCTGCCTTTTCTGTCTTATCAACTTTTTCATTCCTCCTTCTGTGATAAGTTTCCTCTTATCACTTATAGGCATCGTGTCAACAAAGAAATTTGCTTCGCGCCTTTTCATGTCGGTCGATATAGCCGCGTTTGCGCGCAGAGAGATTCATGGGATACCCGCTTATCGAGAGACCGGTGGCGCCATCTCTTGCAGCGTGTCGTTCGGCGACGGATTGACATAAAACTTTCACGTCGTACATTATCCTGTCCACGTGTGCGATTTTTCGCGCGCAAATTTACTGCGCATACGTTTTGCGCTTGTGTGGAATGTGAGGACCTATTAGGCGTCAAAGTAAAGTTTTCAAGTAGGGGGTGAAAATTATAGTGTCGGATAATAATAGGTGTTCCATTGACGTGCGCGATAGTTTGACGAATGAGGTTTTTGTAATGTGCACTTTTTACGAAGTACATATATTTTTACTTTGTATGTCCGCATGCAGTGGCGTACTAATCTAGGTGTCAGTTTGTCCAATATCCTCCTCTTAAACATTAGACAATATATCAATGAACTCTTAGCAGCCTAAAAATATGATAGAAGTTCCAATATGAGCCGAATACAACGAAAACTTACGCTGAAAGATGTCTCGTGATAATTAAAAATTTAGACAATGTGTACGTATCTACATACTATGGATGAGATCTCTTTAAGTACCACTTACGAAATTGTCACAAATTGAAGCGATGATTATGCGTATCTAACGTCTAGATTGTGCACCGCATGAGGGCGCCTGAATATGATGAGCGCTTTTTTACAAGAAAAATTAAATTAATTCGCAATATTTTTTAGGTTCAATGATATTTGCATAATTAAAGCAAACATATTATGCAAATATAAAATAATTATTTAATATGTTTAGGTAAACGGCTAGAAAGCTTCGAATTTCCAACATATCAACCATTTAAAATAAATAAACAGATGTTGAAAAAAACTTTTTGAGCACGGCTTATTTCTACCCACGGTACGGCATTAAAAAAAAACATTTACATACATTTGTACCAATCCAACAAACCATATAAATGTATCCCAAAAAAACGTTTTTTTCAGTGCTGATTTTACTACACGAGGTCATGTAAAAATAATAGCACTTCATTATTGACTTTTACACATTGAGATTTCACATTGTAAATATCAACACCATTCACCTACATTTCGTTAGTAAAAATCGATAAATTAACATGGAGCTGAATTTACCGCAAACGTGTTATAACTGTATGCTTATATTTTCAGATGAATATCCTTGTATCTTTCACTATCAAAATAATTTAAGTTCATTATCTTTGACTATACAACCTAGAGAGTCCAATCCAATCACCGACAGCACATATTCAGTAAAATCGCTGCGTCCCCTTTTTTTTAGTTCTCACACTACCTTACATCTTTTTGCGCCCTCAATGATTCATACACCTGGAGCAGTTCGCTTCTCGATAGCTACGCTACTGACCTCAGTATATAGACATGAAGCTCCAAAGTTGTCCACTAGAAGAAAACGGCGCTTGTAATTTCGATATTTTTTTATAAAATTATATTTTTTCAATGATTTCATAGAAATTACTAATAACTGTCGAATTACTAGTCGCTATATGCCTCGCTCGTGTCATACATAAGAATATTCAAAATGTTGTGTCAATAAACCAATTTGCTGTATTTAGGATAAATTCTAAAAATTTTATTTATACAATACATTAAAATGATTGAATCTATTTTTTTGTATTTACAAATAAAATCGTAATAAGAAGAAAAAATATTTTTTTTAGTATGTGGGTACGCCACTGCTGCGTCAAGTCGTATTTAAGTTTCAGACATCCAACATTTTTTTATTCGCCATTTTATGTATTTATGGTTAATGCTGGAAGCTGTTTACGTGTCTCTGAATTGGAGGTACAATGACAGCGATATTCCCGATATTACTCATGGGGACGGGCATTTTGGGGTGAAAATAAAAAAATCTTGTATGTTTTGGGAACAAAAAGAGGTGAAAAAGAGAATGAAACTGAACCACTGATTTTAATCTTTCGTTTGCTAAATTTAGAAACAAGCTTACAGCTACAGGTATTGAGTTTATCGAGTTATTTTTTATTAATTGTTCGGTGGGCGCTGATCATTGATATTTAAGTTAGGGGGCAGTGGCACGAAAGTGTTTGGGAAGCACTATTCTAGGCACTGTGAAAACAAACAATCGGATTTAAAGCGCTTAGAGTAAATTTGAGAAACTAAATCGGAACACTTCCTAAAAACGTTTGACGTTTGAATATAATTCATTTTTTCAGCAAAGAGAAATGGCGTTTTGAAGTAAGGTAAGAAAACAATGAGATCATTTTAGATTCATATATTTAAACTATAAAATTATGTTACATTGTTACACTTTGAACAAATAAAAGTATAGTCAATAAATGGATGATTGTGTGAGGCGAATGCTATTTTGATTCCGACATATTTTTGCTGTCAGTGATGCGGGTGGCGACGGTGAGAGAAGGAGGCTACATAATAAGTATTCCTTATGGAATTTAAGCAATCTACATTTTATAATAACTCCAGACGAACGACTCCATTCCGTTAAAACTTTTCGGAATTTAAAATTGATGTAGCCTTTCCCTCGGAACATAACCACAGTTTGCACTATTAAAGTTATATTAAAGTTATCGAAGAATCTGGACGGCGTTTATGATCGTAGTTTTGTGTATAGTAATAATGAACAAGATATGAACAAGATATGAACATTGTTTTTAACCTAGTAGTATTTTTTATAACATGTCCATTCAGAAGTGAATCTAATAGAAATCCACAGTGTGAGATGGCCATTCCAGCAATGTAAAGGTATTCCCCGACTTACGACGGAGATGCGTCCCAATACCTCGGCCGTAAGTAGAATCTGTCTCAAGTCGAATTTCATACAAAACTACAATATGTATTTATATAATAATCGTCGCCTTATGATTCATGAAGGTATATACAAACAATTATGTGTTTTTGCGATAATAGTTATATCAAAATACACAACACAATTCAATCAATAAATTGACGAATTTTTTTTAATGGAAAGTAAAAATGAGTAGAGAAGAAATTATCTTGAAAAAAATATAGAAGTTCAATACAAATTAAAAAATAAAATATTTTTTTTATGTCCATTCTATTACAAGTAGAATATGAGATATTTTATTTTTTTCTATTCTACGAGAAAACATACAGGTATGTTGTAAATATGTCATATCAACCTGGTTGCTTTTTGTTTGATAACTGCAGAATTTACAATTCTTGATGCTCATATATACACTGGGAAAGTTATGCCTGGTTCTTTAACAAAACATTTATTTTTGTTGGGTCTGATAAAAAAAAACTTAAATTTTACGGAGAAATCGCTAAAATATGAACTCTGCATTAAGTATATTTACAAAGATAATTATATTATCAAACAAATCATAATCTCAGTTTCCATCATAGGGAAGGAAAAATTAAAATTTTCTAATGAATCCACACGTTTAAAAAAAGTGATCGCAACAAAACATTGATTCAAAACAAGATTCAACAAACATTTTTGAGAAATAGTTGTTCTCCTTTTTTCGAAAAAATGCTATTTATTTTCGAGTCGAGGATTGCCTATAAGCAATACAGATCTCGGTGTCTGGGACTCGAACCCGAAATCTCTTCCACAGAACTACATGTACTTACCACCCGGTGTTATTATACTTATGTGATATTAGTCAACGATTATAAGTTCGAATTCTACCCATTATAACATAATAATGTAATTAGTGATAATATTTTTACATTGAAGTAGGAATGGTGGTAAAATCCTTCATGTTTTCATACTAGTGGCGTAACAACCGTGAGATTTTATTTAAAGTTCTAGAAGTATTTCGCGGGTAGTTTTCCAAGACCTCTGTTGGTGCGCACTATAGTGTATGATCCCTATACCAACAAAACTCCGTTAACATCGAGCCTTTTTGAAAAAGCCTTCTCGTGGTCACGTCATGACGGTGCTAATTTTTTGAAACCTAATACAAGCTTTTATCTAATTTTTTAACACATCGCACTATCGCATTGATATCTACTGCTTACACTTTATTTTAAACATGCCACATTAATACATTTTAATCTTTATTTCTACAAATACATACTTCAACATTTGTAGATAGGTAATATGAGGAACCTCCATATTTGATTCATAGCTGTGGATTTTGTAAAATTATGAAGTTCACAATAATTGACCTTTAATGGCACATGTTTTCGTCGCTTGTGTGCGGATATTTGTTGAATATAAATGTACTACAACGCTAGCATTAGGATAAGCACTAGATGATTCCGTTATTACGAAGTGACAACAAAATGAAGGGTCATTTTCTGCTGTATTTTAATGTATATAATTATATCCATAACAAAAAGTCCACGTGGAACCGGAGAGCATATTTTTGCCGCGTGTTTTTCCCGCGCAAGCGTTCTCCGTTTTTCGAATGCGCAAGCGCAATTCCAATTGATCGCCGAGCGAGACGGCAACAAGTGCTTGCTTCTTTCTTTGTTCGTTTTTCTTCGCAAAGGCTAACTTATGCCGTGAGAGGGAAAAGGAGAGCCCTATAAAAGTTCCTACGAACATGCATACCTCAGAACCAAAACGCCATTATATCAGTATCAAAGTTGAACAATTTTGACACATTTATTAAAGTATTATAAGATGGTTTTTGGAACGTAGCGATTTCCAGAGTTTCTTGTTATGGACAAGAAAATGTTTATCTGATATCTAATAAATGTTTCAAATAATTGAATATATTGTACGATATGCATTATAAGTGATAATTTTCCTCTTTGGTTAATTTCAGGTACAATTCTTATAGCAAGGAATGCATAAAATATTAAAAATATAAAATCTTAGATTATTCAACAGCAGAAATTGTATTTTTACGTGTTAATTCTAACTTAATTTCTGTGAGAAAAAAATTGATGGACGATGAAATATTTATTATATGTATACCAGCGGCTTCCAACCTTTTTGCTGCTCTACTTCTTATTTTTTAATTGATATAATGATATCGACCGGTTTGTTTTCCAAATTTTGGCGCCTCCATGTTGGAAACCACTGATGTAGGCGGTTCATATATATTAAGATTCGAAAAAGTTAAGGGCCCTACATGTACATTACACGCCAGGTTTGTTTTTGTATTAAACCTTACAAGCAGTGACTACATATTCAGCACCCTGGAGCAAGTAAAATGGCTGTTTATAGGGAAATTAGTTTTTTTTTTTGATTTAGAAACAATGTCTCATAATGTAATCCTTTTTTAACTCACGCGTATTAATATTATATTATGTAAGTTTTCCATGTTATCCTAATTTTTATATATATAAACGTGTTTAATATGAAGAAATCCGTTTCTAATTATGTCAATGGTCCAACAAACACGACAGTAATAGCCTGGAACATTTATTATTACTTTGAGAATATTCGTAAAATCTCGTTAGAACGAATCGCGTGGGACCGCCCCGCCCCTTCTGTTTCGTTATACTGAATATACGAAAAGCATTCTTACATATTGTATGAACGTTTGTTCGGGACAGCAAAAAATATTCGTTACATCGAAAATTTCGTTACTTTGTTATTCGTTATAAAGAGATTTGATCTTTACCCAATGAATCAGTCAATCGATTTGTTGATCAAAAAGAATCCTCGCCAGTGTCGTTCAGCAAGTCAGTCATGCTCACATATCTGTATGATTGCAAATAATGGAATTGGGACGGTATATCTGGACGTCTAAAGATTAAATTATGATTTTCTTAAATATCTTCCATTGTATATAAAAGCGTTCTCCACGTGTGATCTATTAGTGCTCATATACGAACGCAAAACATAACCTGAAGACAATTAAGGTCTAAAACATACGAATATCGCAACTTGGCTGGGGAGTGGTGTACATGTTGGGCATAGCGCAAAATCCGCAATAGAATCTGTTAAATACAAAAGTTGTCGAGTATTGCACGATTCGATAATTTAGGTAAGAAATTAAAATGGTGATGGTGAATATGTCATCGGAAAGTCGATTGCAAACAACGCAATTCAGTATTATATGGAATGTACAAGACGGCTACGAAATTCTCCTAAATGCGTGCAAATTGACCAACTGGTTAATTATGTGAAGACAAATGGGAAGTATTAAGAATAATGAAATGTGCCAGGGAGACCTTTATTTAAGAATGGATCGAACTCGCCTGATCATAATAATAAATGTGAAATCAATTGATATGTTATTTAAAATTCACGAGAAAACCACCATCTAAATTTTATCTCTCTATCACCAAAACCTCTGAAATAGTTTGATTTGAATAGTGTTGTTATCTAACGGTGCTTAATATTTCGGTATTTAAATTTAAAACTGAGTTTTTCAGTTCCTCGCTTTAAGAACAAGCATTCACGATGGAGTCTGAATTAACCCGCGCTCTGATCGTCACGCTCTGAAACATTGTGTTTTCTCGACTATAAAGTAAAAGGTATCGATCGATACAGAATAGAACAGAACAGAGATAGAGCATGACATCTTCGACTACCAAAGACAAAATCTTTGGTTATTACCCACTCTGGTGCCAATGTTTCAGATGAATTGTTTTCTTTCTGTTCATTATCTTTACAATATTAGATAAGCGAAATGTTTCAATGATCGAACACAGTAGCCAAGTGGTCATATTTGCATGAATTGGGTATTTGTTGAATTTCACGTAAGTATTATTTGTTAGCCATTTGCGTAAGAGAAATAGGAGGAAACTTACGCGATATATTGATGACGGTGACGAGCTCTATGTGATTAATGAATTGTTTGTATGTTTGCTTTTGTATTTTCTCGGTTCATCTTCATTTACAAATATTCAAAAGTTTCTTAAACCTCTTTATTCCAAAAGTAGATTCAGGGATATCTATCAGAAATTTGATGAGTACTATTATTATTGGGTAAAAGATGGTTGACAGCAAAAATTTATTTTGGTGTGTCATTTAGCCGGGTGCGCTCCGATATATGAAAACCGTTTGGGCAGAATATTTTGCACGAGAATTGGTTGTCAGCCAATCACTTAATCAATCAGGCAACCATTCTTATCTTTTCACGCGTTTTTAATCGTTTTTATGAAACTGCGGGGCTTGAACCTGCGAACTTCACTCACAAACTTGGCTGCCCGAACGAGATATACACAATAGTTAATCAGAATTTCCAGCCATATCGTCTGAAATCTAAATAGATTTGTTATTATATGTGTTCGCAACGATTTTGGGTACGACACACGTAAAAGCAACATACGCACAACTGTCAGTGTGCGAATAAATAGTAGTTAGAGACCTTCAGTCAATTCAGTCTACCTGTTTCTGCATGTCTTCTTCTTCCATATCCGCTATTCCTGCACGTACGCGTACATATTATTTTATCAAAATTATCTACATAATAAATGCTATGACTCAACATGTATAGCGATGGGTGTATAAAAATGTCATTTTACTTTACGAGATTGCTGACCACGTAATGAAGAAGTAAAAATCTTTCATTTTCGAAAGTCCGTCTTGGTTGCGATCATTATAGAAAGGAACTCTTTTATCACCTTGTTAATTCTTTCTCATTCCCATGATGACTTTCACTAAACATGACTTAGGCAAAACAGGGTAAGTTTGCGCTCTTGTCGCCGTTCAACTTTGATTATTGATGTCTCCCGATTACAGACAATGTATCAAAACATTATGTTTCTATGCAACGTTGTATTATTTTCCATCTATTAGCATGAAAAGTCATATTCTTGGTTATAGAAATCATTCTTATGTTTTGCTAGATATCCACGTATAACTATGAGATCGAGTGTTTTACCTAACTCTAGCTATGATATGTTTATAAAGAAACTCGTCGACTCATATACTCATAGCTTCAACCACATGTAGAAGTATGGCCGAATCTTTTTGAGATTTACGAGTATAATTCTCAAAACGCGCAGAAAGCATTTGTTTCATTAACTATGTGCGATCTGAGTCTAGGCGTCACATGATTTATATTTTAACTTGTCGCTCACGTTAAATACGATTTGCGTATTATCATTCCGGCACCATAAATTACGAGGTCATCAGGGGACACCCGACTGTTTTCGGACTCATTAGTTTTATCATCTTTGTCCCCTAAATGGGAGATTCCGCCATCTAGCGGTAGAATTTAGAAACACTCTAAATAAATCCTAAAACATTCCTTATTTGAATTTAAGAAATGGGACATGCGCCCGTTTACTCATTTTTATTCAAGAAGTTTTGAATTTATTCCAACGATGTAAAAGATTAAAATAAAGGCGGGCTGGCGCTGATGGAAAATTGTAATAATGCATTGAACAAACGAAGTAAGAAACGCGGGGGGCAATGGCAGGGGGAAATGAATATGTATGGAGGGAGAGCACGCTGTGACGGCTGGCTATAGTATATACTTACTTATATTTGAAATTGTGTACCGTCAAAGCAAAACATTTCGCATCGCAAACTTTTATTAAAAATATTTGAGTTATATGGTAAAAAAACTGTTGAAAGAAATCATTCTATTATTTTATTGCTTTTCTTTCTTGATGATTATAAAATATGGACTGATATAACATTTCACGCAGTAAAAGCATTCGTACCGTTGAAAGGTAAACATAAAAAGTTATTTTTTATTTTTTATAATGTATTATGAATATTGACGTATGATTTGTGCTCCAATATTAAATGTTATTAATATGCAGTAAAAATACAAATAGTAATTTTTATAGTCCTAATATTGCAGTTTTATCGTGTTGGTTTAATTAAAAAGAAAAAAATATTTCTTATTCTTTTACTTGAATTTAAGACACTGGAGTCTGATATGTTTTTAATTACTAATAATTATGTATTTAAGGATAAACGAGAGAAAAAGAATTGACAAAAATAGGTGTAGGGAAGCGTGTTTTTGGAAGCTTTAATATAAGTGAAATCAAAACTTCTCGTATGATTTTTTTTGTTATAATTTTTATTTTTATATATTTAGAAATATAAAAAAGTTCGATTGCTATTATTATAACTGAACTGCTATAATTAAACTGAACGACATGTTTCTAGTGTAGCGTGCGCGCCTCACAATCCGGGGATTTCGGCCTCAATTCACATGCATGTGAGAATCGTGAGAATGTGAGAATCGGAACATATTTTCCGTATCCTTGACTTTCGGAAAGGATACATTCACATTGTGTAGATCCATATGCTCCACTTTTGTATTGGATACGCTAAATAAAAATAACGACATGTTGACAACAAATGCTATATATTTTCCTTGGATCTTAATAGATTTTTTTTCCATTCCAGTTATGTTTTATAGTTTTTATTATTGTTTATAAAAACTAGGCTTACAACATATCTCATTAGTGTTGATTAGTCAAATAATATTTAAACTATTAAAGATTTAACAAATATCAAGAATACGTATACTAGTACTTTTTATGAGTTTGACCTTCTGCTTCGAATTCATTTTTATTATTCATTTAATTTTATGTAGAATGTATTCGTTGCAATGCTTTGACTGTACATCGCAATACTATCTCATCTGCTCGACAAACACAGTCGGCTTACGTCAGCATACACAGATAATCATCGTTTTTTCTCTTTCGCACTCATGTAAATCTTGTATAGCGTTTTTCAGTCGCACCCGTGGAAGAATTCCCAGGCAGTAGCCGCGTCTCATGACCTTCACATAACCGCACTCGGCGAGCGGTTTTGTGTTCACAGCTTTCTCTGTCAAAATGACTGAACGCGTGGATATTATTATTATTATCATTTGAGCGAACCGTACTCGCCACTACACTTCACTATCTCCATTACCTTCACATCAATATGTTTCCTTATATCGCGGGCATTCAGACAGTATGTCCTATCTCACATTTTCGAAGAAAATATTATGAAAACGCTGCCAAGCAGTATCGCACATCTGTTGCCACTGACTTATGTGCTAACAAATTAATATTATTGCCTAAAATAGAGAAAATAACGATACAGGAATACCTCACATAGTCCGGTTCCACTGACTAGACGGACTAATCGAGGAACTAAATACATACAAAAATGATAATTGGAGTCAAACAATTTTGTTTTTCAATTAATTAAACGAAGGTTATACGTAAAAGTCAAATCTCTTGATAGCGGATACCAAAGTAACGAAATTTCCAGTATAATGTACATTTTTTTTTGTCCAGAACAAACTTTCATACAATAAGAAATAATATTTTTCCTATATTCAGTATAACGAAATTTCAGGATAACGAAAAAAAATGGTTGATTAGAGCTCTATGTTTATTCAAATGTATGCATATACATAATTATGTACATACATATTGATTCAACATAACCAATAAAAAACTAAATTAGGGCTTTGTACTTTAAATTTATTTTGTATTGCCAAAAAATGCAATAACGATGTCTGCACTTTTTTTGGTGTTTCGCCTCATAAATTATTTTGTAGCAACGAATTGCATTGTTTATCGTTCATTGAATGTATTGTAAGGATACGTTCGATATTCGATTCAACTTTCATATTGACATGATGACGAACTTTATCTCATCTCATCTTATTTTTAATTTTAATTGAGGAACTTTAAGGTAGTAAGATGGAGGAACGGACGGGGCAGTCCCCTATTACGTTAAAATTAATACGCTGGATCTGGAACTGACTGGAGCACGTACTGCGACCGTTGTCGGTGGGCATGAATCCTGCTTGTCTCTTTTTTAGATATGTGAGATTCCGGCATCGATGAGGACCATCGAGTATCATCCACAGGACGTAATCAGCGTAATTAAACGATGCTGACATGACCTAGGAGGATACGAAATGATTTGCAGGGGACGGATAACGCTGTAGGTACCATGTATGTTTCACATATGGAAGAACATGGCAAAAGACGAAGAAGAATTTTAATCTTTAGGTTGATAACGGCTTAGAAATTCGTAATTTTGGATGTTGTTCATATTGTCAGGATATCTGCAACAAGGCATCTTGACGTAGCGCACATTATTTTACATCATATAATATAATATCTGCGTGGTCTTTGGTTTCCTAATGACGTTGAAATAATTTTAAAAGTAATATCATAACCAGTCTAGGCTTTATCTAGCTCCACAATAGTTCCGAGTCCTTTACATTTCTATATTACATGCTTACACTTAATTGCAGTTCATTAATCCAGCAGCTTTTCAAATTCTACAACCGCTTAGTATATTTAGATTAGCAATAGACTGCATTTATTCTCATTTTAGCTGTTTGAATATTACACTGAATGCCACATCACGTATATGGTTACATGCGGAAGGAATAAATTAACTGATCTATTCATCAATAATTAAACAAGCCATTCCCGACCCAACAGTTGATAAGATTTTGAATGGTTCCCGAGTTCACAACAATGCATTTTGTAATACCTACGTATCTTTTTATATATTTATAATAAACAACAAAATATCCGAGAAAGCAAACGAGTTTGGCAAACGGATCAGTCGATTACTACGTATTTACGATATTTCAAAAAAAAGTCCTGAACGATATCTATGTAACTTTAAATAATTTCTCTAATAATTTACTCATAGATCAGCGTGTTATTGGCTATAACAATAACAGAATAAACCATATGCATAATAGCGAAATCATCCATTATTATTCTTTGTTAATTAATTTCATGCGAACTTTTATTAATATTGAATGCCTCGCCTCAGAAATATAAGTATGCAAAATCGACGACGAACATAATTATGGTCGCTCAACGTTTCCTGTTGATTTCGATTGTCAAAGGGAGCAGTATTTATGGGAAACTCGATCAAAATATTAAGAGGCAATGTTCATTTCAAGCCTTATGTCTTCATAGTTAAGATTTTTTATCAGCTGTGTCTTTTCTGCGTATAAATACACAAATCAGATAATTTCAATCGATTTTTAGCATACAATAAAAAAGATTCAAAGCAAGTAAGATATAAATATATACATCCAATTGTGTATGAAAATATAACCCTCGTTGCAACATGTAGACACGAAAATGATAAAGCAAATTGGGAAATATTTTCTTTTGTAGCTCCTGGCTTCATTCATTCGACTACTTCTCTATGAATGAAGCCTTTCACTATATCCAACTTTGATTGATATGCACGGATTTTTTCGAAGCCACAATGTTATAACAACTATGCTCGTCCTATTTTCCATTTTCGTTTGTAGATTACTGGCTATATTTATCCTGGACATCAAAGATTTCTGAGAATTCGTCATAAAATACAATTTATTTAAATTTAATGTTTAATGATAAAAACATGTTTTTAGAGGTATATTATGGATGGAATTCCATCAGTAAATTCACTATGTATTTGAAAGACAAATTATATGTATCACTCATTAATTGGTGCAGTAACTGGTCATTGTTTTTTGTTTTCCCACATACCGTTATCGTGGCTGGGAACGATTGGTTCGAAATTTACTCTGCTAATCTACGGATTGAGTTGAAATCATAAATGAAAACTGCAACATATACTTCAATTTTAATCGGATTCAGTTATATTCGAGTCTTTCCTAGTGATTAACTTTTCTGCTCAATTTAGATATCAAGTGAATTTCATAGTTTTGTGAATTGACTTTGAATTGACTTGCCTAGAATCAAAGCCACGGATTAGCCAATTAGCTTATTCAGATTGGCGGATATCAAAATTACTCTCGCATTATTCGTTGTCATACATAGCTCACAAGAAATATTTATATGTAGTGTTTGATTTTTTTTTTTTATACCATGTTCGCTCCCAACGTGGAGCATATGGATCTACACATTGTGAACATATCTACTCCGAAAGAGGAGTACATATATGGATCTCCGCAATGTGAAGACGACGAAGTGTTTGATAGGAAATTTAAATTTAAGCTTAATAAAGTTGAGCAGTTTTTATATAATTGTCGTTCTTGTTTGTCACCAGCATTTTTAAGTTCTGATTTAAAAAAAGCAGCATACGTTTATCGATCTCAGAAGTCTTATTCTACTAGATACAATGGCTTACCTACCGATGGGCGGCTGGAATAGTCTGCTCCATGCGCACGAATCATGGGGGGCGCAAGTAAAATTTATTGGATTGCGTAAGACAGCGGTTTCCAACATGGGAAGTGCCAAAATCGGAATTCCATGTTTAATCAAATTTTCACCGTCTAATACGTCCGAAAGTAGAAATTACGAGAACAACAAAATTCCACTTTCGTACAATTTTTTTGTTCATAATTTCAACTTTCGGACATGTTAGAAAGAGAAAAAAAGGTGGGGAGGCACGTAAAAAAAGATTTTAGGGAAGGCGTAAAAACGAGAGAGAATAAGGGGCGCAACGGCTTTACTTGCTCCAGGGTGCTGAATATGTAACTACACCACTGACTAGATATCCGCATGAGGCATAAGCGAAACTGAGCTGAAAGACATTAAGACCATAAAAGTAATGTATGATATTGCTGAAGATATTTGTACAATCAATTCAAGGGGACGATTAATAGCGTACCAACCCGGTGGCATTTATTATATTTTTGTCTAAATTATATAAATAAAACAATGATGTTCTAATCAACAGAATCAATGCTTAGAATAAGTATACAGTTTATTTATGTTTAGTAATTGTTAATAACCACACCTAATTTTAATTGGTGGCAAATTGGGGACCGCCCCAGGTAGCAAAAGCTCTAGGTATCTCACTCTGCTCGATGTGTCTCAGTATTGAATGCCCAAAAACACACTCTAAATTTGATGTTGTGTGGTTGATTACTCACTGTATCCATATCAACATCTCACGCTTACATGGAAAAGTGTCCCAAAATGAACTGACATTGCAAATTTGCCAACATTTTTAATGGCAAAACCAGAGTAGACATTAAACTATGTAAAGATACTCAACCGAACAACGCGTAGAAATTGTAAAAAATCGCCTTAAAAATTGTGAAATTTTAGCGAAAAAAAGTGGCCTTGAATATATATTTATATTATACATTGTGTGTATGTTACGTTTATCGAGTACACGTGTCATATGCCCTGTAAGCAAGTACTTACAGGGTACTCACGAAAATAGTTTCAAAATCTTGTTTTGAAAATATATGATAGTGACAATCGGCTGCGATTAAAGTCGTTATAAATTATCTAAAAGCCAAGAAGTTATGCTTCACTGAAAATGAATTGGCGTAGCTGATAAATTTAATGACAAATCAGCTTGGATAGCTTCTCCTTATCAATTTTCTCATACAATATTAGAATTTTGCCAAATATTTGCAAATCAAGATCGTCTGATGATAAAATTTCTGTTTCCGGTGAAGACATCGTGGTCTGGAGTTGGTTTGGTTATCAACATACGCCATTTAAATTACTGCATTTTGACTTAGAAAAAATAGCTCATCGATAAAAGTTACGTTGGTCCTTTCTTCCGCGGTATATATTATAGAAGAGCGGATTAAAGTTGTCTTCTTTTTTCTTCGTTCGTATGGCGACATTGACTACTGTCGAATAAGGAAGCGTCATTCTGATATTTAAAATTGAATTAATTCGGTTTTGGCTGTATGTATTTATATGTTACTTGCGAGAAAAAAGTGAAATATCGATGGAGTAAAGTGCAAATTTAATAAATCTATTTTTTGAATTTTTTAAAGTAGAATGTGAAAATTCATTATTTTGCCATTTGTTTTATCGATTATGTTGACATAAAAACACCAATTTTAAACGATTTATTCGTAGAGCTGATTACCAACGACATACTTTTGATAGATCTGAAAATAACATAGCAGGTTATACATCTTGTTTATGGGACGGTTTTTCGATGTATTAATTAACTTTGAATTGTCAAATTAATACGGGACATTGCAGCACAGTACAACAAGATGGTATTATTATGAAGTAATTTTCAGCTAAAAGTGGACGTATTAACTTTGCACTTTAACCCATCGAAATGTTTCTCTAGGTTCTAAAGCGTTGGACGGGTCATCCCGATTCTGGACAGCAAACTCTTCAGAATATACTTCTTCTTTGTTTGGTTTGTATACGCCATTTATGAAGTATCATCGCAAAGGATCGACAATCAACGGATGCAGATGTGTCATATTTAGAACACATGCCATTATCATCGGATTATAACGGAACCTGTATTTTGTTATGTTAATACAAAAATTATCAAATATAATATCATTTGTTGAGTAAATGACATTATTTACGATTAATTATTAATTCGGGGAGCTTTATGACATAATTCTTGATGACTGTGATTGTGCTAAACAGATAATATATATATTATATCAATGTTTAAGAAAATGTGCCAAATTGTACGAACTTCGTAGGGAAATAAGCTTAACGAAAACGTTTACTCAATCGCATGAAACAAGTGGCTACCTAGGAGATGTTGGGTCAGGCTGCTCGAGGGGCACGATTAAGGGGGCGCAAGTAAAGTATATGCAGTGCAATAGTTAAAAAAAAGATAATGTACAAATTCTGGATGAAACTAAAAACTTTTAAGAAGCGTGAAAGAAAGAATATAAAGAGGTTTAAACAAGAGGAAAAAAATGATTAACTATAGTGAGCGCAATGATTGTACTTGCCCCAGGGCGCTGAATTTGTACCTATGGCATTGCATGAAACGCTATCAAATTCGTACACATCAATGAATTGACTACTAATTGGTATATTTTTTTTATACCATATTCGCTCCCAACATGGAGCATATGGATCTACCTACACAGTGTGAAATATCCACTGCGAAAGATGAGTATATGGATCTTCGCAATGTAAGAACGTCTTGACGGATTATTTTTCACGAGAATTGTTTGTCAGACAATTACTCAACCCAATGGGCATCACGGGACATGAGCAAGTATCACCATAATAAGATTAGGGTTGCTACCAGGAACGAAAATTTCGAAAAATTTGAATTCGGATTTGTATATTTTTGGAATTTGTTCGAATTTCAAAATCTCGGATTTTTTCGGAATTATCGGACTTTTTTCGAAATTCCATCGAAAATTGAATGTTTTTATCTTGGAGGTTGGATTGAGATTGGAGGGTTTTTAGGTCTCACCCTATCTTGAGATTTCTACTTTCGTACCTAGTAGATCATGTAAGGTGGAAATTCTGAATTCGGCTTAATCTTTTGACGGAATTCAAAATTCAAAAACAAACGAGAATTCCAAATTTCGTTTTGCAATTCCATTCACCACAATTCCACACAGAACTGGATGAATATTACCCCTACTTTTTAAAATAATAATGCATACATTCGGTATAAATATTATCGAAGCAACTATGTAATGGACTTGTAATCTAATTATCTTTATACGGGAAAACATAACATATCATTTTTTGTATATGTAACAAGATTATAATGTAGATTTAATTACCATATTTTTATAGAATATAAAGAAAAATGTATAAATAGAATTTATGAATGACAATAACGCATTAGCGCATTAGCCAGATTGTCGGCTGTGCGCAGTCAGCTGGTGCCGTGCATAATAGAGCAGTAGAATTCGACAGCCCGAAAGAGATATCATCTCTTTGACCTCCGCAATTTGCTTCTCATTCTTTACAAATCAATATGAACGTATGTCGTTAACTATACGAGTGGAAGTGATATATTTTACTACGAACAAACGACGTACGATACATTCTTGTGATGCATTTTTGTAATGTGCGTAAAAGAGAGAAAATACCTCCGTAAGTGAATAACTGTGACGGATTCAATAAATCGACCGATGCAAGTTTCATCGTACGTCTAAACGTGAAAATTTGAATGGCGGACGCATGTTGAAAAGAGACGCAATAAAAAAGAGTGCGTCTTTGAATATTGCCTAACTATAAATGCTTGTAATTGGCCTATTTTTATCCCCACCTCAGCGACGTGCAATTAAATTGTGAAACCTTTGTAGCTCATTGCCCTCTTGTGTTTTTTTTATTGACAGCTTTGTTATGTTAGTGAAGGGTGCATAATAAATAATATTGTTATTGGTGCAATTTAACTAATTATGCGATAAGTGTCGGGCAAACTCGGGTGCCTGTGTGCATGATTACTATTTATATGTATATATTATCTTATTACTAAGAAAACAGATCTATAAGTACGTCCATTAAAAATTCCATCTCACGAACAATATCAGGCACGTATCCAGATTATTTCAATGCCGTCATTCTGAATACGTATAATATACTTAATCTATTTAAAAAAAACATAATATAGAAATAATATCCAGTTAGTTTGTTGCCATTACTCATACATGTCATTCAGTATTGGTAGGAGCTAATACTGCATACTGTATTTTACGACGTGTATTAAGCGCAGCTGGTGTAACATGAAGTCGTTTTATTATTTTCATTTTTTACATTTTAAAGTCTCCCCGGTAGCGTAGTGTGCGTGTCTTGAAATCCGGGGAATGCGGGTTCGATTCTCACATTTGTCGGATTTTAAGAATAAAAAAATGCAGGACTGCATGCCTATTGGGTTTAGCAATTGTCTGACAAACAATTCTCGTGATAAATGATCTGTCAGTACATGTCTTCACATTGCGGAGATCTCCATACTCCACTTTCAGGTTGGATGTATTCACACTTGATAGATCCACATGCCAAGTCCAAGATATATTTCCGCTCCAGACCTGTGTGTATACGGATCTCCGTGATGTGAAGACACATATTGTATTTCACGAGGATTGGTTGTAAGACAAATTTTCAGGCTACCGGGTATTGATGTTCTATATTTTAAAAAATATACACTAAAAACATGTTGTTTTTATGCAGCTACAGGATTTGAGCCTGCTACCTCTGGTGTAGAGCGATTTATAAGCGTTTTATTTATTATGTATTAGGTGGGTGCTTACTTAAAAAATGAGTAGGTTATCTTCAAACAATGCGTTCAAATATCCAGATGCCCAAAGAGATAGTGGTCGATGTATAATTAATGATATATAAGCGACTGTCATTTGGACCAATTAATCGTGAAGGTCAGTCGGCAGAAGAAGAGCATCTTCTGGCTATTTTTCTTCGAACCGTTTTTCGCCAAGAAACGAAAAAGTCCTCAATGACGAACAGATATTTTTAAATATGACGGCTTAGTATAATAATATAAATGAAAAAGTGAAACCAATGAATGAAAAATAAAGTAATTACGGTAATATCAACATGTCAATTCGACAGTAGACAATCTATATTTAAGATGATTCTTTTGATATTTTTTCATCCTACAGCTGGAGAATTTTATGAACGTCAGTGTAGTTTACGAAGTGTCATAACAACTCATTAAATTTTCGCACAAGCCTTGATTAAATTAAAAACAGCTAATGCTTCGGTTCATTTGAATTTATCTTCGCGTATGAATGGACCATTCTGCCCATGTATTTGTATGCTAGATTGCAACAAATTTAATACAGCTAGAGAGCCCAAAATACTAGACGTTTGAAGCCACACGTCTTATTGTTTGTGTCAATTACTTACAACGATTAATTAATAGTATATTTTCAGTTTTTTATCAAAAAATCAGTGATGGTAAATAAACGGGCGCGCGAGAGATATTCGACGCATCTATTATATTATAAGCGAGATATGGTTCCATGAAAACTGCACGCATGACAAGTGCTCACATGACATCTGCGCACACATTGAAGTGGTCA
>JAGVSQ010004492.1:0-14425 GCA_022683975.1 Rhyacophila evoluta
AAGTAGAAATATAAGCCTATAAAAGATACATATATATATATATATTGTCTCCTGGTACCATAGAGATGGACGTGCGCACCTCGAGATCCAGGGAATGCATGTTTGATTCCCGCATCTATCAGAAAACCATCTTTCAAGACATGTCTTCATATTGCGGAAATACATATAGGTACTCCATTTCCGGATTGGATACCTCCATACTGTATTCAATCCATATTTTTGAATTTGAGAGGGAACATGGTATAAAAAATGTTGTATTTTTGGTTATATTTTGACAACGTGTCGGGCAACAAGCCCATTCTTAAAAATCATCCGAAGGATCTTGTCAAAAAATTAACAAACCCAAAGCTGTAAAGTTACACTGTTGTATACATAAATAAGTTTCCGAACTCGAAATTGCAGAATTACTTATTTGTGTATTCATTTGAGCTTTATTTAATATAATAATACTCTACATACTTGGGAATTTACAATATATTATATTATTCAGTATTACACAAGTTATGATTCACATAATATTGTTAGGTTGATAGTGTTTATGCTATTAGTAGTTTAGTTACTTTGATGCAATTTGGTAGGCGAGCGAGGAATTATGATTGAGTTAATGTTATGTGGACCTTCTAGCACTCACTACTGGATATTTGTATAAACAAAGTTTCATAGATACAAGTGGAGAAAGTCAAGTATTATGTATTATATTTGTTTCTTAATACTCAAGTCATTTAATATTTAAGTCAAAGTGTTCATTAAATTAAATTCATTTGAGTATTTTTGTTGACAATATTTGTTAATTTCCACGACAGTATTGTAGTACTTAAATAATTTCATAATTTTACATATAGTTATTTTAAATTAAGCTATTCGGATGTTTCAGAATTTAAAAATCATGTTCTAAGCTATTTAATTTTGTGTTGTATGAAATGTGGTGGAAAATATGAAAAAATAGTGAAGCTAATGACTTATATCAATAAGCATGAATTTTTTGTGGAATTGTCAACAAATCAAATGTAATTAATTTTGTCTAGAGTTTTTAAGTATAATAAGTCCTTAAAAGTAACTTCACTTTGATTAAGTATGATTCCGTCCATAACAACAAGATTAAATAAACGATTATGTTATACTGCTTCATACATAAAATATACATATGTAATATAATCAAGAAAGAAAATTCAGCTCTAAAATTGAAGTATTATGCCGCAAATGTTTTTTTGTGAAACGTTACAAGTAACTTTATTACAATACTTTAATAGATATTTTGACATGGATCGATTACTAGGTATTAAATTTTCTCTGCTATATTCAAACCCACTTTCATAAATACATGCGTAATACACTCTTGGATTCAATTCCGTGACTCAAAGAGTCAGGATCAACAAATTTTCATGAAAATAAAAAATGTCAAAATCAGTCTCGACAATTCGGAGATCCATACTCTCCATTTCTAGAACGATCATCTTCCCACAGTTGAGATCCATATGCTCTACTTTCGAATAGGATATTGTATAAAAAATATATGGTTGAAGCTGTACTTTGCCTTGTTATAAAAATTTGAACAACTTGAATTAGATCGTTCGCGTAATGCATCTTCAGCATATTTATTATATTACTCACAAACTGTAAATACCTATATAGTATTCACACTGAACTAAGATACTTGAAACTTTCGGATTGAAATAGTAATAAATATATTTTTGAGTCTAGAATATTTTATTTAAAATATTAAGTAAGCATTAGTTACTTATCTCATCGTCCAGAGTATAATAAAACATTATCATCAAACCATGGAACAGCTGTAACTTTTCCGAAAAAATGGTATGTCTACTCAGTAGTCTCATTCTAAATGGGTTATAAGAAAATGCCTATTTACAATATGGGCTAAAAAATGTCAACATTGTTATTGAACCCTAAAACTATTTTTCTATTCCATGCCAAAAATTTTACGCAAAATACAACTTGAATGTAATTATAGCATGTACTAATAGTAGGGAGTGCAATTCCGGTATTCGATATAACCAATAATATTGTCAGATATATCGGGATAAGCCATTCTAAAATCCTAAAATAACATAATTTATGAAACAAATTCTACAATGACATTTGAAAATGATGTTTTTTATAAAAAAATATGTAGATATTATATGGTTTATTTATTATTGAAGTTTAAGTATATTAATTAACAAACTTACGTATACCTAAAGTAAGATTACAATAAACTAAAATGTATGGTAATTGTGCGCTGTCAAGAATAGATAGATCAGATAAATAACATGTTTGCTCTTCGTTAAAGGCTAATTTCAAGGAAATATTTCTGTTTTCATGGGATACGTTTATTTATGTAGCAATTGTGTGAATACGTTTATATTTTAGTATGTTTTATTATAGTGCAATAGATTAATATTATACACTTTTTACCAGTTTTAATATAGGGGATTTGACTACTTGTGATACAATCATTTTATTTTGTTTCAAATCATATGGTTCATTTTCATTTATGGAATTTTGACCGCTACTTTAATATTTGTAGCCCAAATATCTCATCGAAATATCAATGACTAGTACTAAAAGTCTTGTAGCAAATAGGAAAATATATCTTCATAAAAATTTAATCATGAAAAACTATCGGAATATGAGCCATCTCCACGCTCTGGTGCGTGCTGACCAAGGTTTTAGGAAGATGCTCGTCGGATACTCCTGATTGTCCTCGGTTAGTCAAATAGAGAGTAATTTAATACAAAAACGTGTGAAGACAGAAAATTTACTTTAGTAATTTAGAAAAATCAATTAGTCGACTCAATACACTTGGTTCCATAATAATATTTTGGTCGAGTAACGGCCCCCAACACCTCCTACCAAATACTTAACAAGTGACAAGACATGTCTGAATTGTGTTATGCATGTTTAATATTCATTACGACTTTTCACAAAAATATCGTTTCGTTGAAGCGAATGTATAACATTAAAAGTTCTATCGGAATATTTAAATAATGAGTGATATGGCCATAACAGATAAAGCTATTGACTTGAAGCTATTTGTTTTACTTCGTTACAGTTCTATGTCACTTAATAGTGTGGTGTATTCGGATATTTTTCACGAATACGGGCATTTGCGTAGATTGAACCAGCCTTTAGGGGTACTTGACATCCACTGCGCCAACGTATATTTAACATAATGCATATGGAAATGTGACAGGTGGTGAAGAACAGCAAAGAATGAAAAAAAAGCAAATGTTTAGTTTTTTTGTATCTAAAGAAAAGAATGATGCAATTCCTCGGGATTTAGTAATTTTGTTCCGAGGTTGCAATCCCTGGTGGTTCGCGTGTTCCTCTTAGTATCTATGTCTAGTACCTATCGAATCTCAGTTACACCTGTCAACGCGTGTTCATAGTTCGGTCGGTCCACATATAGATTGCCGTCCAGGTATTTTGGGAAGGCAGCCAGCCTGTTTCTCTTGTCACATTTTGTTAGGCGATCAAATACTTCTTCCTCTCGCTGCCACAATAGAATATCAGCGGAGAATTTTTGCGGGGTATTTTTAGACAGTGATCGACGATCGGCAACTACTGATTGCTTTCTCTGCAGTGTATTGTTCTGCTGCTCGATATAAATTGGTTTTACCACAGATCCGAACCTTACTGAGCTTCGTAGAGATGCATTCATAATTATTCACATGTATACACTTATTCTAATTATTAGAATTCACGATCCACCACATTAACAAATTGTTCGCTTACCAGTAAGATTAGCTACGTCATTCCGTCACTACGCCGAACTAATTTTTTATTGAACAAAAGACGGATATTATAGTGGCTCAGTTCGATCATTTGTCGGTTTGGTCGGGCATTACTACTATTTCTCTATGAACAATAACTTTCTAGCTACTTGTTATTTTTTTTGACATTTACGGCGCGCAAAAACGGTTCTTCTCAATATGGCTTGATATTATCATAACAGGACTTAGTTAGAATTGGAATCAAGCACACACTAGTGTACGCTAACGTATTACAACGTAAAGGTATTAGTGATCTGCTCATATGATGCTCTTGACACTTTGAAAAGTGTATCATGTTCGTTATACCACGGTATACGCTCGCTAGCCCAATGCAGAGGCGAGGCGAATATTTGAGGAAATAGCAAAACTCATACAATTTGTGTTGGTATTTCATATATATGGCTTTGGAATAGTAAGATTATATCAAACTTGTTATAATATGATAGTCAGTTTCCAGATGATGTTTTTGTTTACTGAATCAAAGTAACGTGAAGATTGCTCTTTGGTTATCATTATTATTATTAAAATACCAAGCGTGACTAGACACAAAGTTTCAAAAGCACTGATCTAGTGCAACGATCTGATGAAATAAAACGGTCACTATGTCCACACCATTCGCCAAAAATAAATTATATTCTTGTCAAACAGGCTATTAGAAGAAAAAACGTTGTCTATATCCGTAATTAGATTGTTTCATTTTTTTGTAAAATGTTTATTTTTTGGCACAAAAAATACTGGTATACTTGTCAAAACCTGATACCACAAGTAAATATTTTTTGAAATACAGCTCATAAAATAGAACACTGAAAAAGTTAAGCAGGGGTGACTGTAGACATTTATTCAAATAATTTTTGTTGATAAATTCATGTCCAGCAATATAACGAAGGATTGTTGTATTCGTATTGTATTGTAAACCTTAAATTGCATCGATTTTTATTTGTTTTAGCCACGCTCTGTCACTTTAATTTGTGACACATTAATGACGTAAGGTTCTTCATTGGTGACAGTTGTTTTTACACTCTATTTTTTTTTTTATTTGTTAATATTAAATTGTTATTTCCGACAATGGCTTTGCAATTTGGTACCAATACATGAACATGTGCAAGTATATATTATACATTATATATTATTTTAAGAATTAAAAAATTTAAATAATTTTGAAAATAAAATCGTGATAATAATTTTACTTACCTATGATAGATCACCACATACAATGAATAAGCATAGAGTAAGATTCAGAAAAAGGAACCCTGAACCTTCAAATGAAATATTCAATTTTTAAAAATAGAATTCATTTTCATAAATTTCCTTTAATATTATTATATCATTAAAAACTGTTATATTATTGCGTTTGCTTGATTATATTTGAGTAGCGTAAATGACACAATGTTTCCGTTCGCTTTTTTTTTTGTCTGTCAACAAGAAATTTGAAACAAAGACTTTTTTAATTTACGGGAACATGTGCGTTCAGTAAACGTGTTTCATTTCAAAGTGGGTACCTGGGTGTGGAAAATAATTAATTATTCAAATGTTAGTATAACGCTTAAGATACAAAAAGTGTCCTCTTTATCTCGGCTGAGTTGCCGTCTGGACAATTGAATGCTAATACTATTCCTGTCGGAACTTTAACGACAATTTGAAACAGTGCCAAGCGAATTACAAGATTAGTACGACGCTATCAAGAAACGATCAATTCCACACCAACATCGCTTCTCTCCGATATGAACTATTTTCTTTTGTGTAAACTGAACGCCAATGATCCCTTCGACTACACTATTGATAGTATTATATAATCCTTTTATCGCGAAGAATTAAGAGGTGTGCTTACTCAGTGGATGAATTTTTAAAATGCTGCATCATACGCTAGCGCAATTCGTGATTTCGGATTTAAAAATTTGTATTTTTTATAACAAATTAGCTTTGACAACGAAGCATCCTTAGTAATCAAAATTCCTCTCATTGCAAATAATAATTATATTCATAATTATTTTTAAAAAATCCAAAATAATTATCGGTTGTGCAGGAAATGTGTACTTAAGCATGTCCATAGATAGCACTTTCATTCATTGAACATGCACATTTATGTTTTATGTAACAATGTATAATTATTAATTAAACATGCATTCATTGCGAAAACACGTAACATTTATATTTCCGAAACTTTCGTATGCTTTGCCAAATGCTTCTTCAAAATAGTTGTATGTAAACAAAAATTTACTCTCGCAAATACTTGGAACATACATGCTAAAATGTTACAGATGTCGTTGGCCAGTCGATTAAAAAATATCATATCGAGAAAACTGATTATTAAATATAGTCAAACACAAATAAAAAAATGGGGCACATGTAACTATTTTTACAACGTGATTTTGGGTTTTCTGAATTTATCATATTCAAATTTTAAAAGGAAAATCATTCAAAATTAACTTTTAAATAATATATTTTTTTTAATTTTTCAGTTGGAATATTATTGATGAAACTTCACACAAATGCTTAAGATCAATGGTTCTGTATCAAACTTATCGCCCGCGGCGCTTTTTCTTGTTCAGAAAACTGTGATTGTACACAGAGCCGTGGCGAGATATCAAGAGACAGACGCATCCAGCGCCACCGTAAGTGGGCGGCAAAATCAGCGAATTCAAAACCACGGAATAAAATCTTTACGCAAAATTTTTCTCAATTGGTCTATGTTATTCCCATATATAGGTTAGAAGGGTAAAAAACTGTACTTGATCACAATCGAAGGTTATTTAAAAAAAAAAACATTTAAGGGGTGGCAAAATTTACCGTACGGCCCTGATTGTACGGCCAATATTATGCATATTCTTCTACATAGTGTTTAAGCGCACGACGAGCTTTGCTTCGTTTATGTATATATATATTATTATTATAAAAAAAAACATTAATGTGCCTGATTATAAATATCGTCAATTAATATAATATTGTATTAGAGTGTCTCTATGGAGAATGATGCTATCGTTCTTTTACAATTTTTAGATTTGACATCAGAATATTGTATGCATATTGTATTCGAGTTATTTCAATACGATCAACTTTTCACGGGTACATATTGTTGTCACCCGTGATAATCTTCCTTCATGTCAAGAGTGGCGCGCTGCGCGGGTCGTGATTTATCGGTCGCTTAAATTTGTCTCTACTTACAAGTGATGCCAGATCGACGAAAATTCGATCACTTTAGGAATTTTCATGCCTACAACTACAATAATGAAAAGCACAAGAAACATAAATTAAAAAATATACTTGTGAAAATGATATTTAAAACAATATAATAAATATTAATATCAATACTTTGCTTTCTCTGCGACAAAGAAGTTGAGAAAAAACTTGTGAAACAATTGGATAACACATAATTATGTATCATCCATAGACTAAACTGTTTAATTCTCTAAAAACATATTTTGTTTGAGCTTACATACTTAGCAGTGTGGAAATTGAAGAAATTAAGCCTGGCAACACTAAAATTCTGCAGTTAACCATAGACACAGAACCAAGTGGTAGACGCTTCAATTTTACAAAAGCGTACTGTGATAGTGATGCGTAGTTTTAAAAAATAAATAATAGTATATTTGTGAAAATAATGTATTTTTTAGCATTGTTATGGTATTAACGTATGCCACTGTTTTTGGGTATAATAATATTAGTGTCATTATTTACTAAAATTATACATTAAAAGTGACGGAACGAGATCGATATTTAGCGTCTGTCCGCCATGAGGCAGTCGTATTAGGTTATGTTACGGTTTATATTGAGAGTTCAAATAACGGTGCCGGATCTCGTCTTACACATCCTTGTGTAGCTAAATAACCTGTAGACGACTGATCAGTGACAATCTGGTTTTACGGGTCTCCGTCGCGGAAAATAATTGATTGGTATCAAATGATCTCTTTCGCGCTGTCGTCTGGCCGCTGTCAACTTTAAAATAGTGATAAAAGTACGAATAGTGTATTTGTTATTTAATTGTGATATTTTATAGTGACTCCAGTTTTGTTTGCAAATATTTGAGCCCTCTTATTTTGCCAATCCACCAGTTTACCCTATAAATTCCATCCTTCACAATTTCTATTCCCTAATTTTAATGAATTCCAATAATGTGTTCCAGCTTTCCCCTGCCTGCCGAGATTGGTCCACACGAGCAAGTAGATAGAGTGGAGTGCCCCTGAGTCCCTGGTCTTCATTAGCTTCCCCTAAAGCCGCCACCATTCCGCGTGACGCAAGAGATAAATCATCCTCCAGCATGGATCTTGACTCTAAACCCTCTCTCCATGAGGAGGACTCCAAAGTCACTCTCACTATAAGACTTATTATGCAAGGAAAGGTAAGACTGACTCCCTTCCTTATTATTTAATGCTTTCATTTGATCCCCAGTAATAATAATAATATTTACTACCCAATCTCTAACTCTGTATCACTGATTGAATATTTAAATAATTTTCAATTCTTATAGATATTTTTGCTTGCTTTACCAACTTCAGATGTAGTAATGACATGTCCATCTAATGATGAAATGGATTTTTCACAATTGTCAAAATTACCTATATGAAAATGTTTTCATATCTTACAGATTTTACTTCGGCACTCAATGACGTTATTGAGTTGGATATGATTTATATGAATGCTTGAGATTGTATTATATAATTACTTGTGCCTTCTTAAGTATGAACCTATGCATCTTAGGTGTGATGGCTTCACATCAAAATAATAATGTGATGTATTATATTTTCTAAATTTTATATGTACACTCTACAATCTTGATATAACAGTTAAAATATCCTTGAAGAAGTGAAAGTACAAACATTGGAATATGGTTGAATGATTTGTTTTGGTGACCAAATGCAGGCATAGATTTAAAGGCAAAATCGCATTTTAGTATCCAAAATACAGTCATTCACAAATATCGCCATTTTCTCTTGTTTATTTAACATATAAATATTTTATATACAAGGTTATTTGGATAACATAACATGATAAAAATTGTTCAGTGTCGTTTAATTTAAATATCACCAAAAGATCACTCAATTATAGGTTAGGTTTGGGTTTCTTTAAAAAGTAACCTTTCGTATTTCAGGACGGCAAAAAGTGCTGCATTCACCATAAATATTGAAACGTCAAACTATGTGAGTGATGTGTGCATAGCGTTTCCAACATGCTTAAAACTTAAACATGAAAATGGCGAAACCTGTGTACTAAAGAAAATGATTTACAGTTGTTAGAAGTAGATGAAGGTAATCATAACCGAAAGTGATATAACAAATGAATATGATAAAACCAGCATACTTCAAAGGTCCAAACAAAACATGTCTCTTTTCTTGAAACTTCACTAGCTGTGTATTTTCTTATCAAAATAATGCATTCAGAAGACCTATTATTATATAACGGACTTTCAGCTTTATCGGACACCTACTCACCCGCATAAGTCCATTATATCAAGGTTCCACTGTACTTATCAAATCTCACTACTTATATTATACTTATCTTCCAACTGGTTCTTAGTTATTCGTGTTTTTTAATTAAATTTATATGAATGTAATTTTTGATGCAGTTACTACGATATACCATTTCATTGATTGTCTTATGTTTTTTATTGCAATTTCTCAAATGTTATATTATATTGCCAGTATTGGTCCGTACACTAATTGTTTCAAACCTATATAATTCATTCTAGAATATGTGTTATTGTAAAGAAGTTCTGTGTGAATGTATAGAACATGCATTCCTATTTGTCTGGCGTTGCTATATTGTTATGTCCGTGGTATTGGATAATCCAATGAAGAGAAAATCTCATTAACAGTCCATAGTCATAAGGTTGCTTGCGGTATCGAATTTCTTTCGAGCTGCCTTTCCAAAATAGCTTAATGTCTGTGGGCATGATTGGTTTAAATAGACATCTATGTTACACAACATTAAGTATTGACATGAATAATTGATTTCTATTTCTTTTGATATATTTTTTTTTTGTTTGATTTAATAATAATATGCAGATAAGCAATTTAATTGAATTGGTCTTATTTCGATCACTATCTCGAGTAAAACTGTTTATGACCAGCATTATGTTTGGGGTTGGGCAATGGCTCTAATACATGTTTAGTACTTAACTATTCACAATAAATAATTATAAACAAAATTAATAAACAGGACCAACTTGTTAAGATTACCCGACAATATGTCAACATATAAATTGTAAACAAAAAAAGCCATAAGACCTGATACGTTCTGTCATTTGCATGAGGCGCAATTATTTCCAATCATTGGACATTTCTTACCATAGACGGTTTTTCTCTGAACTATTAATATGATACATTTTGAGGGGAGCGGACGTGGTTGTAGTATAAATATGTAGTTTTTATTTCACTACATTAAAAAAAATACTTTTTATCGCAATTTGAGAGCATCAAAACGAGGACTGGTTAAATTCCGCAATATTGTTTGCATATGTATGAAGAGCTGATCAATCGGTCCCATGGCACTAAGATGTTAATAAATTACTGGATACTTATAGGTGTACTTACAGTTTTCACAATAATATGGTGTCTGATTGCATTGTAAATATTTGTCAACACCTTTTACAGTTGTTGTCACACCAATCTTCAGTCGTTGATTTCATTGCTTTCTACAAATATACTTTGTTGCTCTTTACAAGTTTTCATTTTCATTTAAACGTCATGATAACAAAAGTAGATACTTTACATTTATATTTCAATCATAATAAAAGAATTTCTCAGTTCAGTGCTATTGAGCATTGAGGTTTCAAATCACTGTAATTGCATAATGATTTGAATGGAAAATCAAGTTGCAGTGTATTTGTTAATATACCAAATTAATAAATTGAATAGCTGTGGAAGGCAATTAAAAAACCAAAATAATATTTCCTAGTTTAACAATTTTTCATAAAACTGATGATATCTTCCATTTGGTGATAGTTATAGCATATAATGAAGAATATAAATGGAATTCATGAATTTGCTTGGTTAATAACCTAGCAACGTGTAAAAAGCTCGTTAATCGCTTTGCGATGGCTGGAGCAACATTCAATTCTATGCTGCCTGTGTGGGTGGCATGAATCTTGACATCTAATAAAAGCTCAGAAGAACCATATATTGAGCTTTGACAATAGATGTTTGCATCGGATACTGGTGGTGAAGTAGTCTGACTTCATTGCTCAACCCATTGGCTATTCCATTTTGCATGTTTTATCCACTAATTGATCTTTTGGCATTAAAATGTTGTATAAGATAACTGCCTAGTTAAAAAATAATAACCAAATGAATTTATGACATATTTATATTCTGTGTTAGACTGTCATTTTTAATGTACTATAGGTCTTATCAATACACCAAATCGACCACATTTAGCCACAAGTATTATTAACCCTTTCTACTCGAATGCTTCCGTAGCTGCAGAAGTTCTCATACGAATCTACAGTATTATTTATAATAATAAATCATTCAATTTTTAGTCTATTATCTATTATTCATTAAAAAAATAGAATTCTATCTTTATGTAAAAATGATATTGACTGAAATATGCTTTGAGTGTAAAGGGTTCATACTCAATTTTATGATCGAATAGAAGCTATAATATCCATAACTGAAATTGTTAATTAAATATATTCAATTTGAATGTCATTAAAACACTATTTATGCTGGAAATGAGTATGCTAATTTAATTGTTGTGACTATAGCAATGGGACTGAACCCTCATTGTAAGAATAAAATTTAGTTTTAGCTAGTTTTGCTTATAAATTAAACGATGAATTAAATCAGGTAATCGTAATATGCAATAACGATTGAATTGAAAGAAGTTTGAACTATTGCACAATAGCAGCTAATTCAGATAAGCTTAAATTAACCGCCTATAAAGATTATATCGACCTATGGGTGTTGCATTTGCTACTGAATTGTTCTCTTAGAGTAGCTTGTGTAATTAGGCAGCAGACTTCATTTCTGTTGCCAGAATATTTTTGATAAGAATCGTACTGAGCCAATTCTGTAATCTATATAAAGTATATGTACACAACAGCCACACACATTTGTGTTTTTTCACACATTTACTCATGAGTGATTAATTAGTCATGCGCTACATAGAACGATATAATAAAAGAGAAGAATCAACAATAATATCATTTAATTTTATTGTAGAGTTTTAAAATTTTTAAATAAACCTCTGAATTATTTTATATTTCAAATTATATTATTGTGATATGCATTATATTTTTCAAAATTAAGCTTGTATTTTTATCTTAAAAAGGTATTAAACAGATTTTTTTTTTTAAAGAACATTTTTTAATTCCACACAAACTGATTAAAAAACTGAGAAAAGAATATAAATATTACAACTCACAGGTGTAGACTGTTCTTCTGACTGACAAGAGAAAAGGAATTCAAGTAAAAAAGATGATTCCAGAGACTATGAAAGAATAATGCGCCTAGATTCTATATATTCATTAAACGTTTTACAATGTTGATCATAAACCAACATATCGGAGAATGATTTTTCTTGCAGAAAATGGGAAGACCACAATTTTGCTGGATTGGTAGGATGAATAGGAACTCACTGTAGTTACATGACAAGATAAGCTTATACATGCAAATATTTTTTAATTACAGGAAGTTGGCAGTATAATTGGCAAAAAAGGAGAAATCATAAACAGATTCCGTGAAGAGGTAACATATGTATTATTTTATCTGAAAATATGCTATATTAGATAAATTTTCTATGTTATGGAAGTATAAAATTAAAAGATATCACTCATTTCTCACGGTTGATGAAAAAATATTATTTTCCATTACTCATTTAAAAAAACATACAATATTTGTGTTATGTCTGTAATTTACATTAATAATGGTTTCAACTGTTTTTATTACAGTCTGGGGCTATGATCACAATTTCAGATGGTTCATGTCCAGAAAGAATTGTAACTGTATCAGGACGCACTAACGCAATATTCAAAGCCTTCACCCTCATTTGCAAGAAATTTGAAGAAGTAAGTCATTATTTTTTTTATTGAATTTACATCTTTTTAAAATAATAAGCGTGATTACGATGCAAATGTTTGGACTCCCTTGACATTGGAATGCCATTGGCTGTAAGAACATCAGACAGTTTGTAGAGACTTTTGTCAGAAGTGTACAATATGAAATGTGTATAGATAACTGATTCACATATTTTCTGATTGCAGTGGTGTTCACAATTTGGAGAACTGGCGGGAGGTGGTGGAGGTGGAGGCGGTTCCAGCGTACCTCGTCCACCAATCACATTGCGGCTTATTGTTCCCGCAAGCCAGTGCGGATCGCTTATCGGCAAAGGAGGGTCAAAAATAAAAGAGATCAGAGAGATCACAGGAGCCAATATACAGGTCAGCATATGAATTAAAATAAGAGTTGCCATTGCATTCTTATTAATATGGATTGAGAGTAATGTGTGCATACTTTCAAATGTTCAGATCTAAATTCAATGCATATTCTTCTGTTTAATTATTAATTCACACTCTCTTCATTTAGTTATACAGGAAATGTTTTTTTTATCATGCACACTCTGAACATGATCTATATAGTTCCTCAGTGTAAAGACTTATCTCGACAGATTATTTTCACGATAATTAAATCTCCGCCTAATATTTACCTATTGAACATATAACCCTTCATTTTAAATACATGACTAGACTGTTTATGGGTAGTATTAATGAAATATTTGCCATTCAGAACAGATTCTATTATTATTATATTACATATATTATATGCTAATTATATTTGTGCTGAAGATTAATTGATACACTCTTTTTTTCATTCATCTGTTCTGAGAATACAAAGAGAGAAAAAACCATGAAATCCACATTTTTCTTTAATTAATCAAAATAAACCATGTAAAAAATACTGGGTGTTCTTTATGCACAGTTGTAAATTTTGAAGTATCTTAATGTGTTCATATTACAAAAATTAAAGCTGTGTACACAAAACGTGTACATTGTCAGAAATAAAAGAGAAAAATGACTAATTTAACATTCTACATTTAATGTTTTAGTCGAAAGAATCAAATCTTTGGTATTGTCATAAAATAAACCTATTTTATCTTATTCAAGTTTTAATTCTATCTATATGACTTAATACTCATTAAACAAAAAAAATTCATTACTACAGCTTAAAAAAAAGAGTTTTAATCAATTATTATTTTATGTATTTCACAATGACTTCTTTTTTTGATTTTTTGAAATTTGATTGATTTAAAAAATTTCAGGTTGCCGGTGAAATGTTGCCAAATTCAACTGAACGTGCAGTCACAATAAGTGGAACTTCGGAAGCAATCACACAGTGCATATATCACATATGCTGTGTCATGTTGGAGGTAAAAATTATTTCCAAAATGTAATTTTATTTATAATAATTTGATTTAATCCTTGGGGCGCTGTGATGTTTTTCAAAATCCTAGCAAGAAATGCTACATATTATATTTACTTTTGATGTGCTCTCCCATATACTAAGTTCTGCGATATATATCGCTGCGGTAGATTTCAAGAGAGCCAGTCCACAAAATCATGAAGCCTTAGAAATTGGCGCACAAAGATTTTGTGTCATAAAAGAATAACATTTTTGTTCAAGATAGAAATATGAAACTCTGACATATAAACCTTGTGATATATT
>JAGVSQ010004493.1:0-11081 GCA_022683975.1 Rhyacophila evoluta
GAACTGTTTCTTTAGAATAACGCATAATGATATTCCAATGTGTCTAGAGCAGCTGTCTAATTTAAGATTTGCTGACCATACAGTAGTCATAGATGCTGGTATGTAGAATAGTTCATTATATTAGAGGGTTTTCCATGAATTTTAATGTAACGTGTAATCTTCTTAAAAATATTTGTTTCCTTCCGTTAATATTCATTTCATTAATATTCAAAAGATCACTAAGATCGATTTTGTATGCTGTCCCATAATATAGCAACATGATAGTTTTATTTATTAGTTATACAAAACGTTCAGTGTGACTTACATATTTAATGGTATATATGGCATAATAATTATACGGTGAATTATGATAACATGATAGTAGTAGAATGCCATAGTTATTGCTTCACACATGAATTTTTTTAGCTTAACCAAATCTTTATAATTGGATATAAAATTTAATAAATTTAATACTGACCTCTTTTCTAAGAAAAAATATTAAATAATTTTAAATCTATTTTATTTTCAATACTCATATTATTTACGGGATGCTAAGTGTTTCAATTTTCACTGACTTTTGGTTATTTATGCTAGACTATTTCATTATTTATAGTTACTGCTATACAATATATGCCCTCTTTAAAATAATTGATTTATTATTTATTAGGAAAACTAGGAGTTCATGAGCATGTGTGTGCCAAGATGAGAGAAAAATTGGTATCAGAAATAAAAGTGAATATTCAAAAATTAAAGGTATATTATTATTATTAAATGTATTACTAATATTTTATTTCACTTTTTGACATCATAATAATAATGATTTAGTTATTATTGTTATTGTTGTATCATAAAATGCATTTTATTTCTTTGTATCAATTTTAAACTTTTTTTTTTATGAACATAATTTTATTCACTGTACAAGTTTTGTCTTTTAACATTTTCCGACTGCATGTAAAGAATTGTCTGAGTGTATAAATGTATATGTTATTCATGGAATTAATTGTGTAATATGAAGAAATGAATCAAGATCTCATAGTGATATATTTTATAAATTAATTACTGGGCTAAAATCACAAATAGTTTTTATAATAATGTGTGTATCAACACATACAATTTATTGTTTTAGTTAATGTTGTATAGAAAGATTCCTCAACAATATTCATTACATTATGTTGTAGAAATTAAATGCTGTGATTTTCCTGTAAACAAGTGATCGTTAGTCACTATTAATTTTATCCTAATATATTTATTATTCTCAATATTGATATTGATGCATTAAAGGAAAATGTCCTGTTGTAAAATTAATTTCAAATAAAACAATCACTTTAATAAGGTAACTGTTTGTAGAAAGCACCTGAGGAATGCGTCCAAGTATTGGCATCTATATGCGGCACTACTAGTCTAGCACAGCTGACCATGATATTCCCTTCCAACTTAGCATGGAAATCTGTGACTTACCCAACACGAAAGGAGCATTCTATATATGTGCATGCCTACTTAGGTATTCAAAACAGTTTAAATCATTAATTAACTTAATTTTTTTATACCATGCTCACTTCCAAAGTGGAGTATGTGGATCGACACATTGTGAAGATATATACTGCGAAAGTGGAGAATATGGATCTCCGCAATGTGAAGACGTCTTGACAGATTATTTTTCAGAGTGAACATGGTATAAAAAATTACATCTCAATGCGTTTTCAGATCGAGTCTTGTTGCCAGTAGTGAAAGCCACAAGTGATAAATTGATTGTGAACATGGTGTTAAAAATCATGTGTGAATCGTGGCTAAATCATATTTATGTTTACAAAGTGAAATTCAGGTATATTTTAATTTTTTTTCCGAATTTTCTGTGATCGTTAATGATACAAAATTTTTATACTGATAATGTGTATTTCAGTAATGCTGCGGCTGAACAATTACAAGTGGATTTTGATGCTGTGAGGATATGGCTCACAGAATGTCAAGTCATCAGTGAAATAACGCGGAAACAAATGCTCAATAATGAAGTTTTACGGTTTATATCGTTTATTTATACTTTTATTCCTTTCATAGTTTTAATACTATAATCTACTTCAAATTCTAAGATAATTAATAGCAGACAAAATGTCACATATTTAGAGTTCAATAATTTGCCACTTAATCCATGAAAAGAGTATTTTTAAGCTTCTCGAACAAATAAAATTTTGACATGTCCATAAAACCTAATTAAGCAGGGCAGCATTTTGAAAATTTCAGCTCTTACCTCAAATCAGTAAAATTTACTATGAAATTTCAGCGTCAAAAATGACATTATTTGGATAAGTCACCTGTGCGCTCAGATTGTGTATGAAAGAATATACAAAATCATGTTATCCAAATCGTAGATAACACCATTGTCTTCATAAAACAGTAATCAAATCTATAATGTGACTTTGGGAATAAAATTTATTTTATTACTATATTTCCTATTTCTGAAAAAGTTCTAAATGTATATTTTCACATATTTTTATTGTTTTAGAAGATGCGAAGGAGTCGGAAGATTATTACTGCATTCGCCTGGAGAAACCATCACTATGCATGATGTTCCACAGACTAATCAAAGGATGGCTTCTCAATTAGGTATGAAAATATTTTTACACACAATTCTTGTAATACCTTTTCAGTATCATTTGGTCCAGTGAAATAACCAATAAATTTTATAGAAAGTATATCACAATGAAGAATTATCATGTTATAGAGATCTAAAGTATGCCACATGATTATGATTTCTTTATGAATACAGATGTTGAAAACCCTGATGATTGTGGAGAAATAATGCCGGCAGAGATGTACGTTCCCAACCAACAACAATGGCTGCAATTGAGAGCAAGCAAAACTAAACGACGGAGAACATTCTGTTGCATGACAATAACACATTGATGTGTTGATAACCATATTAGCATTGTAATATGAATGAATATTTTTCTAAACATCATACTGATTTCCGAAATCAATCGTATTATGGTAATTTGAAAGAATCTCTCTTATATTTTTGCTATATCAACTTTTTACACGGTATATTTATTTACAAATAAAAATCACAAAAGCAAAAATTATGAATATGTATTTATGTTGCCTTATTCCTTCAGATTTCTTCTAAAATAATAATAAATAAAACAATTGAATATGTACAATACTGTTTTATTTCAAAATTAAGTTGGAATACATAACATCTATGGTTAATGTCAAATTTTATAAAATGTTTCATAGTTCAATTACTCAAAAGTATGCAAAAACTTGGCATATGAAATGAGGTCTGTTTTGCAAAGTTTATAATGTAAATATAGTATGTCATTACGACCGAGAAATATAATGGGCGATAATTAATTTTTATTTTATTTTATGATACAATCTCACACAGAAAGAATTAATAAGTTTATTTAGACTAGTAGACCACATATTTGCTGAACTGTTTCTAATACATGGGCTGCAAACTTGAATCACACAACTGAATAAGAATTACTTTTTATAATGTAATTTACTATGAAGGAATATAGAAACGTAAAGAATGCAAACAGAAATAAAGGTTTCTAATGATTGATTATGAAGAAAATAGTATTAAATAACCTTATCAAAATAACCAGATCTTGATATTAGTCTTTTAGCAACTTCCATGCCATAGACAATTGAACAATTCAATTTATTATTTATTTTAATGATTATCTATGAATCTATTCATATGAGAAATCATTTCGTGTCAAGTATTTTTGTTTCATCTTATAACAAATTTATGCAATCACAGTATTTTGGTAGAATTAAAATATTTTCTGATATAAACTGATTTTCAAGTAAAATAATAATTTGCAATGTAAAGATCAAGTTTTGAAAATCAAATATCGAATGATTCAACATTAGATTTTGAAATCAAATCATTTTTTAGAAGCCAATTAATTCTATATATATATATTGTTGTATTTTTAAGAGAATCATTCTTTTGATTTTGATACCTCGCCTGCATCACTATCTTGTTGCTGTGTATCGTCTTCAGGTTCACTATCACTGCTGGAATATATCTCCGATACACTACTTACATTGGCAGTGCTATCGTTATCCGAGTCATGAGGCTTGTTAGTTCTGTATGCCATGGGTAGCTTGTCTTTGTCTCTGCTGGAGCGAGATGCAAATCTTTTACCGGAAGAATTACCTACACTCTCTGCAGTTAACCGACTCGTATCACTTCCGCTTCTTCGCCTCCGGTGGCCTCGCCTTTCATAGCCATCTTTCCCACCGTGTCTACTGCTGCTTTGATAGTTCTTTTTCTTCTGATGCTTCATGCTCTTAGCAATGACTCTTTTCTGGTGATCGAGTTGAGGGAATAAACCTAAAACGCAGTAAAGTGACATTTATAAATCAATTGATTGAATGTTTGTAATAATAATAAAATTAAGCCATAGAAGATTTATTTGTGTGTTTAATTGTGAAATATCATAAATTAATTACTTTGTGAGTTGGATATGGCTTGCTTAGCAGCATTCATTTCAGCTTCTTGAATGCAATGCCCACGGGCTGAAGCGAGTCGCTCCCCTCTGAAGTACACAGCAACCGAATACACACGAGTGTTTGTAGGACCAACGCATTCAATTACTCTGAAAAAAATCAACATTCAATTTTGGTCATAATGAAACCATGAATACATTACATATAAATAAGAGCTTCACATGTTATATTTTAACTGGATCACTCCAGTGTGCATTGCATTTACGTTGCATAAATCAATAAGTAACAGTAACATAAATCATGCTTATTACCCGCCACGTCAATATACTCGGAAGTATGTATCGCACAACCAATAAAGTAAAATTATTTAGAATACTAGGTAATATTATTATTTATGTCCATGCTTATATTCCTATAATTTGAATGCAAAAAGTGTGGACAAAACTACTTTTATCCAATACAATAGGTAGATTAAAATTAGAGATATTCAATCGAGTGTGCATAGATCCACTTATTAAATGAATAAAGCATAATGGTTACATACTTGTAGATGGGTATATCAGGCTCACTGCCATCCATGGTTCTAAGAGTGAGACAACACTGCTGCAGCTTTGATTTGGGATCATTCCATTCCTGGTTCATGATAAACTCTCGAAGACGTGGGAAAAGACAGACAGAACAAAACGCAAGACAGAACTCGATGTTCTGCAATCAATAAGAAAAAACAATTAACAGAGATAGAAGTCTCCTACTTTTTTCTTTCAGTCTCTAGCATTTACTGATATTATAGGTGAAGTAATTGGTACAGACGTGTAAAAATAAATATAAAGTATATGCATGTTGATATTTTGCTCGTGACCTCTGGTGATGAGTGTGATTCATTTGTCTATTCAGTCACTGAGTAATCATAAAAAAATTCACCACAAACTATTTATTTATGTGTTTATTTGAATGCAGGACAGAGTTGTTTGATTGACTATCAACTTATTCTTGTGAAATCAATCAGTTAAGACAAATTTTCACATTGTGGAGATTCACATGCTCCAAATGGGTGCCTCAGAATGAATGTAGTTTTTTTTAAGATCTTCTAATGGTTAAAAACATAGATAATACTGGGAAATGACTTGTACAAATATTTTTATTTTTATGGCAGAACAATTAATAAAATAACATTAATCTTACTTTGTCAATATAAAGTGCACCTAAAAATGCTTCCAGCAGATCAGCTTTGTCTTTAGTCTTAGGTTCAGCCTTGGGATTGTGGTAAACAGCATAACTGGCCATGGCCAAGTCATCACAAACAACAGCTTGTGTTCTATTATTTACAAGAGAACTTCTCAAAAGCTATAAAAATTAACGAACAAAACAGTTAGTCAGGTAAATAAATTACATTCAATTTCTCACATGTTTTGATATTCCTAATACAGAACGACCCATAATGAATGCAAGCAAATTCTTTTTAGAAAACATATCAGTACTGAAATAATTGACATATCAATCATAAAATTTGACAAAGTTCTCACTTATCAATATCAATTAAATGCTTGTGTGAAAAAATTATGTCAATATGAGCTCTCCAACACCAGAGCTGGTTGACTGTTAAAGTTATTTGATCATTTCACATGAGTCATCTTGCAGTCAGGATTAAGAAGAAAGGAAGATAATAATATTACTCACTGAAAGATGACCTTCGTGATGCTCAGGGAAATGTTTGTAAAGATGGTCTGAAGAGATGAGCTGTAGGACTGTGTCACCAAGAAATTCTAAGCGTTGATTGGATCCAAGAGTTAGGTTAGTGAAACCCATAGATCTATCTGTAAAGGCACGGGCCAATAGTCTGATGTGTTTAAATTTTACTCCTGGAATCCAAAATTTTATTTTGTATAAATGATAATTGATGAATGTAACTTTTGCTTAGAATGATCATTCAATATTAGTATTTAAAAATTAAGCTATTATACCTATGGAGTCTTCAAATTTGGTCAGATTCTGAAGGAAAGGATATTGCTGCACCCATCGACGGTCTCCGAGAGGTTCTTGTTCTTGTAGAGGATGGGGGCGTGGACGTCTCCATGATTCAAGAAGTTCCGGAGAATCTTGCCAGAGGGCTAATCCGAACACTCTGTCTGCCACCTAAGGAATTAATAATTCATTTATTACTATTACGATTGACTGATAAATTATTATGACTATTATCATATATGAATTGGTGACATAAAATAATAATTATTCCTATGAAAAGTGGGTATATCATGTTTGGATAGTAAAATAGAAGCCAGAAAGAAATAGGATTAGAAAACAATTTGATAAGAGTTTTATATTCATTAATTTATTATAAACATATTATTACTATATGCAGACAACAACATTAAAAACCCTTTGCTGTATGAGAAAATATTGTATTCAAATAAATAATAATTTGTTTGACTCACATCTATTCCTCCATCTAAGAAAAGCGCACCCATCAGAGCTTCAAAACAATTAGCCATTGCATGACGCAGTTCCAAATCATGGCACAAGTCAGAGCCATGTGCATACAGCATATACTGATCAAGACCCAATTTCTGTTTAAACAATGCAATATTAATAGCAATCATAGATTCCAAAATACTTCTGCGAAATAATTTAACTTACTTATTTCATTTTATATGTGTTTATCACTATAATAGCCAAGGTTTTAGTTAATATACCATACAATTAGACTCAGCCACATTTTGCAGATGCCTGAAAAGTCTCAATGAATCATGCCGCTATTTTAATCCAGCCAGATTCCAGCATTTTGAAAAAAGGCTAAATACTGTTTACAGAATATTTTTCACTTAGGTAGCGGACATGAACTGATCCTTGTAAAAAGACTAAAATCGTTTTAGTGAATTTTATGATTTGCCTTATTTTATCATAGTGAAATCATATGTTTGAATCAAATGTGTTAGTTATTACGTATTAGATTAAAAAATGCTAAAATCAGTTATACCTTTGCCAACTGAGCAAGATGTTGATTTTGTACAATAGCCGCCCTGTAAGTAGCCAACCCGCCCTCTTCCAAAGACGGAAACATCTTGAAAAGATGAATGGACGATAGAAACTCGACCACAGCATCTCCCAGAAACTCCAACCGTTCATTATGGTTGATTGCCGATTCTGTTTCTTTCTTCTTGCCAAAGCGCGACATGATGTTGATAAGAGTATTGATGCCTGAAATATTTAATAGTGTATAAATGAATAAAATAAAGGTCTGATGTGATTAACTTCCATGAAATGAGACATATTATCTTGAAGGGAATTTGCAGTATACAGATCAATATGAAAATGTTTCACAGTGGTTCATATGTATAAAGCAACCGTGTAAAAAAAGACAGTATTTGTTTCAAATATATTTTTATTAATGTAAGAAAATTACATAATGAACAATATTATAAAAGTAATGTGTGGTATTATTTTTTTAAGATGCCGTTACCCCTTTGGTTTCTGCGGGCATTTCAAAAAACACAAAATGCACTATCTTCCTTTTTCTCATCGTATTTATATCTTCTTTTCATCTTTATTACTTTCTACAACACAAATTTTTAGATTAAACAGAATTGAAAGATTGCTACTGGTACAATGTATGAAATATGCATGCAGTACCTACCAAAAAATCAATTTAAATTTTCCTTACCTGCTAATGGAGACGTGTTGAGTAAGATGGCAATTTTTTGTATTTAAGACAATCCAATACTTCAATAGTAACAATAAAAATGATAAATTCAATTTATATGAAATACAACGTGAGTACTATTTAGGGGAATATAATAAAAAAAATATATATTCAGATAAGAGAAGAAAAATTTCAACAACTAAGATTTAAAAAATATAATTAACCTTCTTCACAGGCGTGTAACAATTCATATGAATATGCATGAGGTACACCTTATTTCCAAGGCATAATACACTGGATGTGTTTGAGCTTTTCTATGATTTCTAAGAGATCACCGACGCACACAAAATCTTTCCAAGATGGAATCCATATAAAGAAAATATGTACTTTATATACTAATCAACTTAATAAATGTTAAAATAAATAATTAATTAATAAAATCGTAAGTAATAAAAATAATTATTTTTCAAATTCACTAAAACATCAACATTTACATAAGTGGCATATACGTCAAGGGGTTTGAGGATTTTCGTGTCAAATGTAAGTTGTTTGTGTCAGAAGTAAACAGTCGGTAGAATGGATAATAGGTAGTCGATCAAGTCCAGTCGTCCAGAATTGAACTAACACAATATTACCGATTTCATCATCGTCCCATTCTGTTTCACACTTGCTTTCTATTCCACAATGATCCTCCATGTCTTCTATTAGTCCAGGGTGATCAGGTGATTCTCCATCCACTTTGAATAACAGGTTTCAAAGAATTATGAAAAAAAAATAATGAAACCCTTCATATAGCTTCGTGATTTAATACAATATTGTATTATGTTTACTTTATAAAATGCCAGAATAAAAACTAAATACAGGAATTCCACTATAGATCAGAGCTAAAGTGTGGTGCTTTATATCAGTAGAAAATATGTTTAAAAATTTTTTTTTTGTAATTACACTGTATTTTTTTAGTACCTGTTTGTATCTTGGAATGAAAATGGTAAAACTGTTCTTTAATATCAACAGCGAGGGACCAGTTGTCAACTAATTGCTCAACCCAATGGGATTTAATGTCCTACATCTTATTAAAGCATTTTTCGATGTAGGTATGAATGAATACAAGCACATGAGCTTATCTATTGGTTACAATATGTGACATAATGTTGTCAATGTTGCAGGAGCACACAACTTGATTTTTTGTTTTAAGTCACTTTGTAAATTATAGTTGTATTTTCTCTTGTATGATTGGCACATTTTTGCATTAATATTTATATTGTACACGTTTTATAAACATTTGTGTTTTTACAAAAATATGGAAATGATACGAGACAGTTGTAAAAAAATAAAATTATACTTTACAAAGTGACTTAAGCCAAGAAATCGAGTTACGTTCCTGAAATATTGGCGACGACAAGCTATACAGTAGAACCTCGGATATAAGGGACAAAATTTCTGGTCAAATGTATATTGCAAAAAACAAAGTGAATCATTCATACTTGTGTTGACGCCATCTATAACAAGATAAAACGAATTGAGAATTTTACACCCGTAGTTAAAACGTCAATAAATAAGTCAAAAAATTCTGCAGACCTATTAGTTATTTGAAAAGTGTATTAATGGATCATTACTGAATGGAAAGACGTAACATATTGCCGATACCTACATTTATAATTGCTTTGTTTCATAAATTATTTTTACAATATTCAAGTTATATTTCGTATAGTCTGTACAACAAAAAATCCAAAACGATTTGCTATATAGGAATATATTATTATAATTCTATGGTTAGTTAAAAGAATGGCGTAAAGAACTTATGTACAACTTTCTGAGGTAATAAATATATGTTTTTTCAAGTGCTATCTTAATCCATAAATGTGATGAGGTTTCTTATGAGGTAAATTGAACCGATTTAAGTTGTATAAATAAAAAATAAATACTCAAGTGCTGGATTCCTGAGTGATATTAAAAGAACGCATTCAGAAAATCTTATTTTTATTTAAAAAACTTTCGACTTTAATGGACACCCCCTCACCCGCATTAGTCCATCATATCGAGGTTCTATTGTACTCCTATTACTCAGAGTTATAACTCATTATGTGGTGTAAATATTAACACAGACACAATCTAAAATTCCTGAGTTGTTAATTATGTAAAACTGAATAATCAAAAAACAACTTTTGGCTGAAATGATTAAAAATAGCTACAAAACAATATTAACCACTAAATACCACCACCGCCAACACCACCTATTATCGAAAACTAATTTCAATTTGAACATACCTTAACGTGACAAAAATCCAACTGACTTGATTCACTGACAAATAACACGAAATCGAAACAAGAATGTGAGAAGTATCGATAATGGTGTGTTTGTAACAAATCTATGGGTGTAAACATATGAATAGTGTGATCTCATTGATATTCTAATTCCATCGCTCAATGATTCGACTATAGTTGGCTAGTACAATTATATTCAAAAGACTGTTGAAATATCTTATAGTGATTAATATACAAAATTTCTTCAAAAAATTCATAAGAGTAAAGCCTAAATAATTGCCATTGACATATGGATAAGAGTACAGAATACATTTCAGTGGCTACAATTAATAAGAATAATTGAAATAAGAAAAATATTGATTAATCATGATTCTGTATTTTCATTGAAAATATTTTTTTGTGTTTTAGAAAACAATCTAAAGATGTACCAATCTATTTTAAAAGTGGCAACTTCTATTATAGAGTCAGTAGACAATTTATTTTTTCATATCAATGGCCATAAATGTTAGTGATAACTTCAGCCCCTGCAGATTCCGATGCCACAATCTCACTATATCAATTGATTTGTTACAATGAATACGAAATAGTCTTCTTATTGGGTACATAAGACTAAATAAATTGAAAGATGACCTACATAAAGTTGTTGAAAGTGTAAAATAATATAATATACTACAATTATTTTTACAAATATCCACCATGATTTGTAATATTTTAGATACACTCTTTTATATATATATATATA
>JAGVSQ010004494.1:0-19328 GCA_022683975.1 Rhyacophila evoluta
TCTGACTGTTCCTCTCCTGCCTTTTTATCACTGGAAGCTTCTAAATATTTAACTTTGTTTGTCAACTCCAGTACTAAATTTTCTGCTTGTTCTAATTTTGTTTTCGTTTCAGTTTGTTCATTTTCTAAAGTTTCTATTTGTTTCTTTTTTTCTGATCTTCTCGCTTCATACGCTTCTGTCTGAGCCTTGAATTGTTTTCTTTCTTTTTTACTTTCACTTTTAAGGTTATCATATTGTTCCTGTAATTGCTTATTGAGTAGTTCATAATTAGTCTTTTGCGCCTCATTAATTAATGTAAACGATTTTAAATCTGCCTCAGATTTTTCCACAAGGCATTTTAAATCTGCACATTTTTGGTTTGCTTCGTCATTTAGCTTTACTTTTTTTTCAAGTTCTTTGGATTCTGCTTCCATATTTTTCAACAGTTTTTTCATTTCATTTATTTCTTGTAAATGTGATAATTTAGTTTCAAATAATTCAGCTTCTACAATACTACATTTCTCTTCAGTGTCTGATGAATCAGCAATGATTTTCTTGAGTGAATCAACAGAAGTATTCAATTCGAAAATAAGAGCATTTTTATTTTTTAGTTCAATCAAATTTTGCTGAATTTCTTCTTTCAAAACATTTGCTTCAGATTGTACCGCTTCAAGTTTTTTGATTTCATTTCCAACTTCCCCTAATTTTTCATCTCTTGTTTTAATTTGTTGTTTCAAATTTTTGACTGTATTTTCAGAATCTGCTAATTTAACAGTTATTCCACTAACTTTTGCTGTGAGAGAATTAATTTTTTCATTGGACTCGGATGTTGCAGATTCCAATGATATTTTTGCTTGATTAACCTTTCCAATCTCTTCCCGAAGCTGAATTATTACTTTCATTTGCTCTTGAGTAGCCGATTCTTTCACAGAAATTTCTTCTTTTAGACCATTTAATACTTTTGAAGCATTTTCATGTTCTGTAGTAATGTTACTCAGTTTCTTCTCTAGGTCGTGTTTATCTTCCAAAGTCTTTTTCAAGTCAATATTATGTGAATTGATTTGCCGGTCTTTTTCGGAGATTATTTCAATATTAGTTTTCAATTCAACTTCCAACAGAGAAGTTTTAAGATTCATATCTTTAATTAAAGCTTCATTAGCAGAATGTGACTGATGAAGCGCTTTATAATCACTCTTAATCTTTTGAAGTTCACTTCCAATATTATTTCCATGTTCCTCTTTCAATTTAATTTGATTTTCTGTAGCGATTTTGAGGTTGCTGTATTCATCAGCCACTTTCTGATGAGCCTCATGTAGAGATTTCTCATTTTGTTGAGATGTTTCCAATTTGTGATTCAGCTCATTTTGAGTAGCAATGAGTTGATCTAGTTTCTCTTTTAATTTTGATTCGGATGCTACACCATTTATTTGCAGATTTTCTAGTTGTGTATTTAAATCATTTATTGTCTTGATTGATGCTTGTTCAACTTCATCAATTTGTTTTTTCAATGCCACTTCCTGGGTATTTTTAACTTGCAACTCATTTTGTAACTTATCAATTTCAGTTTTGTATTTCGAATCAGTTTCTGCCAGTTGTTTGGTTAAGTTTTCTTGAGCTTCAGTAATTTTTTGACACAATCCCTGTAATTGTTCTTCATACTGCTTTTTAGATTCACTCGCTTGTTTCAAGTTATCAGCCGAAACATTTTTCTCCGCAGCCAATTCATTTTTGATTTGCTCCAAAAGTTGCTTTGACTCTTGCTCTGTGCGTTCAAAAGTAGAAATTTTTTCCCGATTGACTTCTTTAATAGATTGAAGTTCTTTTTCAGAATCTTTTAATTTATTTGTGAGTGTGGTCAGTTGCTCACTTGAATTAGAAGAGTGATTATTTAATTGGGATATTTCATTTTCTAATTTTTCTTTTTGCTGTTGCAATTCAACATATTTTTCATTTTCATTTCTAATCTGCCGGACAAGATCACCATTTGTAAGCTCAAGAGCAGATAGCTTTGACAAGATTTCTGTATTATTCTTCGACGCTTCTTCTAATTTTTGTTGTGCCTGCGTGTGTACTTCTGTGAGATTTTTAATTTCATTTACACGCTGCATACTTTCGATTTCGACATTTTTCTTTTGCTTATGTGTCTCTTCAACAGCACTGACTTGTTCTTCTAATTGCTTTGAGAGAGAAGTCAATTTTGAATCGTATTCTTCTCGTCGTTTTGCATAGTCATTTTGTAGCATTTCAGTTTGACTAGCAAATTGTGTTTTAAGATGGTCAATATCAGATTTGAGGTTCAGTATTTCCTGCGCATCATTTTTAAGGCGATTATTTTGCTCATTAGATAATTTTTCAAAAGCAACTTGTGATGCAGTAGATTTTGTAGATAATTCTTGGAACTCCTTTTCTTTGGCTTTTAGTTTATCTTGTAATTCTTTCACTTCACTCTGAATGGTTTCATTTTGTCTTGCTGAACTATTTGATACAACTTCCAACTCTGAACCTTTATTAGCCAATTGAATCTTGATATTTTCTAATTCACTCTTAGTACTGGCAATAACTGATTCAAGTTGTTTATTGTTGTCATTTGAAGTCTCACAATCTAAGATTTTCGCACTTAGCTCCATTTTCATTTTGTCTAAATCCTTTTTCGACGATAACTCAATTTCTTTTGCTGAAGCGAGAGCTGAAAAGATAAATTTTATTTCAAATTTCTATCGAATTAATAAGCACATAATTAACAAAGTAATCCTACAGATTACATTCAGTAAATTTATAATTTGTATGTCACATTGTAATAACAACAATATTATTTTTGAAAGTTGTCTCAAGAAGAAGTTCTCAGTAGAAGCTAAACTTTTATTTGTTCAGATTAGATATATCTTTGAATATATAAAGAAAATATTTTGGAAAATTATTATTCATACCAACAATATACCTAAGGTCTTTGGTTTTTTAACATTTTTAAGTTAAATACATTTTTAAATTGTGATTTCATTTAAATTAGTGATATGTACGAGGTGGTTAAAATTCTGTTAACAACCAACCAGCAACTCTTGATCAAAGTTATCCAAGTTTAATCATAAAAATATATCATACTTACATTGGTTATATTCCTGGGTTCTAACTTCTAGAGATACTTGTGTCTGCTCTAACTTAGACCTCATTTCGCTGACAACATTATTGTGTTCCAGCTCCATATTCTGTAGCTTTTCACTTTGTTGCAGGAAATGTTTCTCAGCTTCATTCAATTTTTCAGTGAATGCAGTAATTTGCACTGATGCATCTAACTGTATCTCGGCAAGTTTGGTCTTGAGCTCATTGATAGTCTTTTCTGATTCTGATTTTAATTTGAACACTTCATCGGAATGGTTTTTATCAAGGTTTTCTTTGTCACCATCTTTTTCTCGTAGCAACACATGTGCTTCGTCTAATAACTTTTGTAATTCCGCTGCTAATGCTGTAAAATTAATAAAAAAAAAAATGTTTTATTATTAACAGCTTAACGCCTGCAAGTTTTGCTGAATTTCCCACGGTAGCCAGCGAAATTCTCGAAAAAATGTGCGAAAAACTGAAATAATATTTTACCATCTCTCGTTAACATTCACAATTAATCTAAATTGTAACTCAGGTATTTATCATAGAAAATAAACGTTTGGCGTAAGACTTACATATGAGTCGTCGGTCACCAACCAATACTCTTTCAAGACTCATATATGAGTCCACGGTCGTTAAGCTGTTAATGTAAGTTGCATATACAGATCATGTAACTATACCAGACATATTTTTTATTTTAATTTTAATATATATAATATAAGATATGTATGGATAATAAAACATTGAATTCCCACAAACAGCATGAATCCATATTATAGTGAAAATGATAATTTATATAATATCTTTTCAATTTATTTTACACACCTTGTGATGCCAGAAGTTCATCTTTGTGTTCACTCATAGTGATATCATTTTGGGCTTTATGCTGAGCCGCGTTGACGACAAACTGTGCTTCTATATCTTGCAGCTGTCTTCTCAAACCTTCCAACTCCTTTTCTAGATCGCATATTGATGTTAATAATTTCAAACGCTCCGCCTATAAAAACAAATATAAAAAGACAAATACTTCTAGTTAGTTTTAAAATTTTGAATATGGCAGAACGGTTGTCGCATTGAAATAATATTTGATAACTGTAATTTCATTTAAAATGATCAGATACTTACAGCGAGTTCCTCTTTGAATTTCTGAAAATGAACAGAAGAATAAATTAGATGACAAGCATAACAATGATTAAATTATAAAAAAATAAAACTCCCTAAGATGGCTTAAGCTATTTAAATTTTTTCTAATATTTTTGTACAGTTAAATATGTTTTGTATCAACATTATTGGTTAAGCTGAACAATACTTAATAGATCTTATACAGCATTTTAACAGATTTTGTAGACACTGACATCTTTTATTCTAATATTATTAACCTATTCGATATGTCTGAAAGCTATTTTTGTAAAGGGTAACACAGGATAAAAACTAATTGCATGACATCTAACAATATAACATTCAACAATGTACTCACCGTAAAGTCTTCTTTGTGAATGTTATCTTCTTCTGCACGGAACATCAAGTCTTCACTTTTTTGCTTTTCATCCTCGAGTTGCTGAGACAGATCCTTATACTCAGCATTCATCTTTTCAATCTCGTTTCGGTACTTAAAATCATTGAAAAATAATGTCATTTAAAATAAATTAAACTATACACAATTTAAAATCTATCGTGCTCCCACAGTATGGAGATAATGAAAAAATTTAGAACCAATTTAATTTTCAAATTTTCCAGAAAACCTTCAAATAAAGATAATATTATTAATGTTTGCTTAACCTTTTAACTGCCGGCAGGTACATGTATGGCGGTACCCAGCACGCCGCGAATTTTACGACAAAAATAAAACCTTCTAAACATATCGTTATTGAAAGTGTAATAAAGTTTATATAATTGATTTTCTTTAGTAAAAGCCCATTTAAAACGGCGCGTCTTAAGACGTAATTTTTGTATGAGCGGCGCTCCGTTCACAGAAAATTATGCGTTTTAAGACGCTTTTGGCAGTTAACCGGTTAAAATTAATAAGTGTAGTATATTCTGAGAGTATACCTCGGCATTCTCCTTCATCAAGTTGGTCACAGCGTTTTCTACCCGTTTGGACTGAAGAGACATTTTTGCCAGCTCTCCTCGTTCCACTTCTTGCTCCTTTATGAGACGTTCTATGTGTAGCTGTTTCTCTCGAAGCAACTCCTGAACAGGAAGCAAATATTTCAGTTGCATACATGTAGACAAATTAATAAAAAAATATGTGTAAACAATTATAGTACAACAATATTATATATTATAGACAAAGCCACTTGCTGAATTGAGTTGATTTATTTTTCATCAAATAAAAAAAGCATAAAAATGACATTATGGAAGCATTCACTTAATCTCTTAAAAAACAATACCATTCCACAGCAAGTTTATTTCTACATATCTTATGTTTACCATATTTATGAACCTGCCCAATCGATGAAAAATTAAAGTACAAAGCAAGATTTCAACTTTTTCATATTCTAAATCAGTTTAACGTCATGTAATCTATGTACACTTCTATATAAATAATTATTCAAGAATTGCGATTCAGTTTTAGGCATTCGATTTAGCAAAATTATCTAAGATGGATGGATATCTAAGATTGGATGTATCAAAATGATTCTAAAACCATCACTAAAATGAGGATACAGAGAACTCCCAAAAATATAGAAATAATTAATATGGATGATATACAATTCTCCACAGTATTATTCTCTTGATATTTTTATTAATGCAAGAATACTAGTTGTTTGATTTGATACTTATTTATTTATTCATTTTGCAAGTTGCATAAAGCCTAACGCTACTGAAACACAAAGCTGAATCTTGAAAAACTTATCTATTTTTATAAAAATGTACAAACTTTGGGATAATTTCAAATCTTACTCTTCTCATGTTGGGGCAGTATTTAATGCCAAATAACAATAAAAATACAGTTGACTATCAATTTTTATTGGAGTTGGATTAACTGAGTAATAAATTGCCGAATGGGAAATATTTTTTTTTTGTGATTTTTGTGCTTTGAAATTTTGAACAATACTTTAACAAAATATTAAATAGCCCTCGTGAGACTGGGTGGTTATTAATTATTTTTAATTATAAATTTGATTACAAATTAAATTCGGAATTCCAGAATTCGCTTATGTTTTTGAATTTCGAATTTCGAAAAAATTTTAAGGAGAATTTCGAATCCAGATTTTACCTAATGCGAAATTTTTTTTTGCTGACATGAGATTTAAAAAATAATGAAAAACCTCCAATTTTCAACCCAAAAAAATCTGAGATTTCGAAATTTGAATTTCGAATTTTTTTATTTTCTCGATATTTGCTATCCTAAATATTTTTATAAATATAACAATCGTAATCTATTACAGGCGACAAGTTCAGTGAAATTGCATAGCCATACGAATTTTTTAACTATGTTTATTTTGAAATTAGAGCATATGAATCTACAAGATTTGATGTCTCATCTTGACAAAATGTTTTTCATGCGAATCGGCTAATCAGCTAATTGCTCAACCCATTGGGTGTCGAGTCCTGAATCTTCAAATTATTTTAAATAGTTATGCAGCTACAGCTAAGGAGGATATTAACATCGATGTATAATTTTGAAATTTCTGGTGTTTTGGATTACTGTGAAATAAATTTAACATATTTTAGGCAAATTTTGAGTCAACTGTATTTTTCCATTTAAAGTTTAAATTTTCATTATTACTCTGGCATAATATATATAATAGTCAAGTGGCTTTGGCTAATAACAAATAATGAATAATTTGGAAGGGAAAATGGAACATTAAGGATTGCTGATTTTTATTATGTATCTACATATCTATCTGCCCTATTTTAATGAAATATAAATTAAATGTGTCTAGATATATTTTGGTCCAGCTCTATGTGTATATAAACTGTATAATTAATTAATTAATAATGCATAATTAGAATATTTAGAAAATAGATACGTATCTACAAGACTATCAAATATTACCGATAAAATAAAAAGAGTTTAACAGATGATTTCATAAATACGTATATAGGTGTTCCTCAAATATCAAGTAAGTAAAAAAATCTTCAAGTAAGTGGTTTTCCGAATGAATTATAAAAGGCAATACTTTTGTGTACTTTAAGAATTAATATATATTAAATATCTATTTACATACATGGTGTGGATCCAGTATATCGAATGAATAGATAATAAGCCATGGGTAATCATAAAATAAAATCTTATAAAATACATCCATACTGTCGAGGCCTTGGAGGCTAGGGTCTTGGAGCAGAAATTATGATTTATCCAACAAAAATTAATGATAGCAGCTCTTTAACCATTGATAAATGTCTTCATCTATGATATTGCACTCTCCGACTTTCTTCACTAACCTCTCTCTCTCTCTGCCCCATAATATAAATATTACATATTCATGTTTTTTTATACAAAGTGATTTATATTGAAAATGAATTAGGAAAGCTGTTAAACAGAAAGGCTCGTGCTCCTAAAAATCGACTATTTCAGTTCTAATATAAAGAATCGTTATTAAAAGATATGCTTGTATCTACTGATTTTAAAATTGATATTTCACCCCTTCACGAGATTCATTTATTGCTTAGCAGCAGATAACTAATGATCAATTTAAAAATGTATATGCCTTTTATTAGATAGCTTATGAACACAGAACTGTGTACAGTAATATTTCAGAGGACCCAAAATATACACCAGTATATTTTTAGATCGTTAATATATTTTTATTTTACGAATGAAATCATAAGAAAATGTTTGTCTTTTTTTCTTTTTCTAATGCTCATATATCATATTTAAAATAAGGCAATAATCTATACTTTTTTGTAATGGCAATAGTACTGAATTCCACAACGTAGTTTTAAAATTGTAGCGTTGTTCTAACTCTGACACTGATATCACATCAGACACTAAGCCAATCTGTTACAATGTTTTTTTTTGCGGTAATCAAATAGGAACTAATCTAATCAACATATGATATACTGACTGGATATATTTATTTATTTGTTCTAAATAAAGGCTATAATTTACTTATATATCTTAATATATATTTAACCGTGTCACATGAAATATATATTTTGTAGAAAATCACATACTCTTATGTTTGCGCATATGAAGTAAACAATTCTCTTGATTCATTTATTCGGTAGACTAATAGTATATTTTTTACTATTTTTGTTCCGAAAGTAAAGAATATGAACCATCAAAATCATTATTTTCTACTGTCATTAGGAGTCAGTCAATCGCTCAACACATAGGGCATCCTTTAAAAATGATTGATTCACAAGCGTGCATGCTTACTAACTTGACCATAATATAATAAAAACGAGCACATACTACGATAGTAATCTGTAGTTAACAAAATGAACTATGACCAATTGCATGAAAATTTAAGCTTTAAAAACGTTCAAAATTTAAGTAAAAAAAAAAGATCATTTTGAAGCCTAGTATGTATGATATTGAGATCTTTTCAGCAGAAGATCGTAAGCAGTGATTTGATAGACTGGCAAAAAATCGTAAGGAATGCAGCAGCCAAAATCATAATTTATGCATCACGATCTTTTGCCAGTCCATCAAGTTGTCACTTACGATATTCTGCTGGAAAGGGCTCGATATTGCCACGGGGCGTATCATTTAATCAGTACGTAAATTATTGTAATACCTAACTTTATAAGAGTTACTTTTTATGAGTATGTAAATTTTTTAAATTCTCTATTATTCTAACTAGACCTACTAAAACCTACTAATTGAACCACTGGTTTTAATAAGTTTAGGGAATCCCCAAACAATTTACAAATCATTTTGTCAAATTTAGTAAGATTATAGTCATTGAATTTTTTTGATTATTTCTACTGATGTTTTTTATTGGGCTGGGGATAAGATCAACTGAAGTACATTTTCATCATCTGCTCCAGTAAATTAACAGTAATCTAAGTAATTCGTAACTAACCTTATGATGCTGGATTTATTTTCTAAATATCTCTTGCTTTTTCAATAGCAAATTGCGTGGGTATATTACTGAAATTAATAACATATTGTGTGAATTCTCTACAAAGAGTGTGTCAGTATGTATAAAAATAAACTATAATATTATATTAATAGTATTTAATCACTTTTGATTGCTTCAGTGTTGCAATGTTACACAATTTTTTTCTACAATTAAGTAAATCATGCTTGTTAATTTTAGCATTTTATGCTATTGCAACTACTGTTATCATATACTAGCGAGTATTGGTAAGTATGACACTGTTCGTGCAGTGTATCGAAAGCCTGGCTAAGAATATTTAGTTATTGTATTTTTGGTCTATTTTTTTTAATGTAGCATATTGTTTGGTTATAAAGAGGATCAAGGGGGCGGGGAGAAGGTGGATTATAAAATAAATATCAAAATAAAGCAAAATATTTATTTACAAATAATCATAAATTATTATAATATCAAATCTATATTAATACACATTAAAAAGATTCTGGAATGTCCAGGAAGTAATAGTAATCGAGTTGTAATTAATAAGAATAAAAACAATAAATTTTCAAAAGAACATTCAACATTAAAATTAAATGCAATATATAAAAATTGCTTTTAATTTATTCATATGTTTTCGAAGATAATACAAAATATTTTAAAAACATGCAAATGTTTGGTAAATAAAATAGAGATTAACATTATGTAATTATGTCCTCATTAAATGTACAAATTACAAATTGATAGGTCACTTTTAAACCTACATACATACAATAAAATCTTCTTAAACGGTTTACTGAGTCACTGGAATCTATTTCAAAAGGACCAAATTAGTATCATTTACATACACACATCCCTAAATATATTTCAATGGAACTTTTGTAGAACAATTTTGTTAAATTCATAAAAATCATAAATTACAATTGATGTCTGTTAATTTGAAATACATATAATATGGACATTGAATTACCAGAAGCAATAAACGGTGGTAAAAAAAGATTTTATTGTTTTTTTACACTAGAGGAAAATGTAATCACTCCTTTAAGCTTTGGCATTCCTGAAAAACAAAAACACATTTACGAAAGACTCTTAATTACCTGCAATGTGTTTTTGGCGCTCATCGGAGTGGACGATGCACGCGGTCCAGATAATCTCTGCCATTACAAATTGAATTATATTCATTGAAATCTCATCAAAAACACATCATTATTAATTACTCGATACATAACATCAGTTAATAACTACGAATTACTTGGCTTTTAATAAAAATCATAGTACAGGTTCAATTAAATATTGGATATACTAAAATCAATGAAGTATTATCATTTATTTTAATTAATCTGCATTAGAAATAATCTATTACCAGATGATTTCAATTAATCTTAAATTAGTGAATGGACATTAGGTAAGCCAGAGAGATATAAAATCAAAATTACTCGTTACTAATTATTTCTGATTTATTAATTATTACTGTCGATTAATATGAACTTAAAATGAATGTATATTAGTATTACAATTATTTGATAATGTGCACTCGTCAAACATACATCTTTTATATTCATTCAAAACATCCACAAACACTCAAAATATTTTTTTTATTTCCACGGTATTCAATTCGAATTGCAATTAAAAATAAACAAACTACAAAATGAATGGCAAAAATACAGGGCATATTTTTGAAATTTCATAAGAAATAAAGTGAATTCCTTTTGTAAATGAATCAAGGTAAACAAAATCCAATAATTCAGAAACCTTTTTCCAATTTTTTTTATACCGGGCCTTACATCATAAACTTCCATACAAATACAGAAATATGTCAATATACATGATTTATTAATATTATTATTTCAAATAAATTAATAATGTTAATAAATACTAAATTTCTTCGTAAATTATTATTCGCTTTTTCATTTTAGTTTTTTTTTTAATGTCAGTCTTACCACGACACTTGGCCTCGCCCGCCAAGTTGTCAACAATACTTTAGGTCCATCATCGTCCCACAAGAAAATAATGTGTAGATTCAGGAAGGAAGTGGATGCAAAAAAATCATAAGTCATATCCGGAAATATAACTTTGTTGAAATGCAAAATAGTAAATATGAAAGATTCTATTTGCATGCACATACAGAATAATTTCAGCTCTGAAATATCTAGTAACACCAAATACCAATGCAATATGTTACATGCTTATAAAAAAATATCTCAAGTTACTAAAAATATTAATTTTATGTGATTATAAGTATATAAAATATATTAGTAAAGCTTATAATAAAATACTTATATACCAACCGCTTCCAAATAATATATATAAGCATATTGCATGCACGGTTACTTAGCGCAACTCGAGATCCATTGATTCATACAAATATCTAACAAACCATTATGACGACTAAAAATGTTATAAAACAATTACATCAAATTTGATGAATATTGTACAAATCAACAGTTCATCTAGAATCAGCTTTAGAGTGGATTTGCATCATATAAGTACATATAATAAAAGTTTAGGTACATATAACAGATGTAAATTTTGAAAAAAAAAACATTTAATAGAAAATATAAAAAACATTGGATGATAGATACTGGAAACAAAAGAAAAAAATACTGTGTGGATACATAATAAGCCAAACTAAAGAAGTCATTGTATGAATTAATGAATAAGAAATTAGAATATATGCCTTACATAATAATACAAAGCAATGCAAAACAGCAGAGTACAAAAAAAATATATTTTTTCAATCTGAAATTTAAGAGAGGAGTTTTTAGATTGTTTCAATAAGTACAATATAATCAGAACTTGTGAAAGCTGTGCTGTACTATAACAGAATAGGCTTGATGTGCATGTACTTTTTAACCCTGTACTGAAAGAATAAATCATTCATTCTAACTTATCAGATTTAAATATTACCAAACACACTATGATAGATAATTTCTCAAATTGTAGTCAATGAAATGCAAAATTTTGTGTAAGTGATTTATATTTTATCCCTTTATTATTTTTCGTGATGATAATTACCATAACGATTCAAAGGGATTCATTAGAGTGATTTGATTCAATTGATCCTTTGAATCAGATCATATTAAATAAAGTTATTCCTTTACATTACCAACATGTAATACACATTGGTCTTATAAAATTAATAACATGCATTCATTCTTCTGTCTGTCAAAAGAATATTTTATTTGATTATTAAAACAAACACACAAACAATAACACAATAGCTCCGTGCTCATACACCTACACCGAAAATGGGTGCATGCGGGCAGGAAGAGAAGATACTGCGGGAGAATAAAATCAGCCAATTGAAGCGATTGTGGGACTCTTCAATATGTGGTGGTGATGATGATGGAGTTGTGGAACATGTCGGGCGAGACACAGGCGGCGTGGTAATGTCTAGGGGAGACGAGTCGCCAGGGGCTGGGCGAATGGACAGACTCCAGCGTCTAGCCCGCCTGCGATCCGCCTACCTGTCCCGCTCCTCCGAGGGCCGTGACTCCCAGTCTAGGAAGCGCCCGCACCGACCCAATGGATGACGTCATAGAGATGACGGAACCGGGTGGCGAAGAAACTCTGGAGCCGTGGACAGCGCAGTTGGCCGGACGGCGAGCGTTGGAAGGCGAACGGGACACTTTGGAGATGGGGGCGAACAGACCGAAGCGAGGGCCGCATTCGAAGTACCTGTGCATTATATAAACTAATTGTTGCAGCAAAATTGATGTATTTCTCCTTCTTTATCATTATTATGTATAAACTATTAAATCAATATATAGACACAAAACTTACCAAGAACAAGACTGATAAATAAAAGCCATCGTGAGAGACAATAATTTCATGCAGCAAATGTGACCACCTTTGGCAATATTTGAATATAAATGAGTTAGGCAAGTATTTTTTACATATAATCATATTCATTATTGAGCTAAATATAATATGAAATTGAAATCACAATCTTTTGTTTCTCTAGTCAGTCATAGATATATTTTAATTTTTAACGTAATTATATGATGCATTCATTAAATCAACCTAGAATAGCAAATTGGAAACGAAATCATTTGATATCGTTTAGATTTCACAATCATATAGTAAATGTTGTGTTCATAATATGTTTGTAATAATGCAAAAAGTATAAAACAGATGCAACTATTAACTTATTTTCATAGCAGAGAAAATTTCTGTATGGTACATATTATGTATATGTACTGCCATTTTCTTTGCAACATAACATTACATTACAAAAAAGTCATAAAGGTTAAGATGGTTCTAATGTGGTGGAGGCATTGTGACCTTTTGCCTTCAACAGATCCATCATTCTTTCCCATGGGATCATCGAGTTCTACTCCACACCAGACTCCTTGTGCGAAATCAGTGGGTCCCATGAAGCGCAGAATACCGGCTTTGCTGCCTTGGCTGCTGGAGACAATCACACGGTCACCGAGTCTGATATCTGTTGGGCTAACTGTCGAAGTGCCTGTTCAAGAATATTATAATATATCAGTCAAAAATTCAATATCAGAAACAATTTTGGATTAGTTGATAAGTTATCAAGTACTTAATATAAAAAAAAAACAGTTTATACTGCAGTATCAACACCATCTATGAACTAAAATAAAATTAATCCAAATTAATTTAACATCCTATCTGTTCATAATTGGTAGAAAAATCATTCTTTTTAGTAACATAAAAAAAATAGTTCAAAATCAATAATCATCGAATATCATCAGTTGATCATATTAATTATTTAAATATCCGATTATCATGTATTTTACTTTTATTTTTACGAAAATCTGGATTGATAGGCTTACTCATTCTACTACTGATGCTCATGATGCTACCGTTGGGCGATGAAGAGCGTGGCATTTTGGATCGCGGCGAGGACATTGTCAAATTCAACTTGCGGGGTGGCTCAATGCGCTCTCCGGGCGACGGAGGCGGCAACCTGTCGCTAGCTGTGGGCGAAATCGGCAGGGGAGAATTGAGGGGCGACGGCATCTTCAGGGGTTCCCTCGTGAGACGTGTGAGCCGCGAGAAGACACCCCTGCGAGCCTCGCATTGAAAGTATCTGACTCCAGCCACGGAGCCGTCGTTCTTGCCTGAAACACATGACAATAAGATTAATACATACATGAAATTTAAATATAAATATACAAAAAAGGTTCAGACATTATTGCAGCCGAATGTGGCTATTTGCGAAACGGATTCCGGTATCTTCAAGTGATATTCAGTTTGTCCTTACACGTCATTTGCCTCAATAAGCCAAAAGGCGACACCCAGTACCAAATAACATTTCACACGGAAACTTTAAATTGTCGAAGAGCTTTAAGCTCAAAGTCAATTCGTATAAAGCACTATTCAATTTATATGTAATTACGATTGCTCTATTATCTTGATTTCGACAACAACACTGTAATCCGATACTAAAAATAAGTTGTAAATTTGATCATTATCTAATTTAATAATACGGAAAATGTTAGCCCACCAATGGCATCATCCAGAACGACTCCAGCCCATTCACCAGGCGCGAATTGAGTGTCTCCAATGTAGGCGATCTGTCCTGGTTTACTGCCTCCGACCCAAACGCGGTCGCCAATTATGAAGCTGTCGGTGTCCTCCGTCAGCACTACGCTGTGATCTGAAGAGTAGAAATAACAATCAAGCTAACGACCAAAAGAAATAGAATAGACAATGTACATTTTTGATTACATTTTAAATACAATATTGACCAACATCCTACGCTAGTCTTTTTTAAAGCTGTTTCATCTAATCATAATTATTTACACATGCTTTATCTATCAAAGACAATGAACGCAGTACATAATCAATAGGCTCATCAAAACATATAATCCCGAAAAGCGTGTTCAATCACGAGAGAAAGTGGTCGTGTATGGCAAAAGCTCGAAAAATTCACAACTAAAAACCAGCAAGCTTAGCTAGCATTCATAAAAGCACACATAACACAATATTTAAAAAGTATAGCCTACCAAATTTCTTTGAAGATCGTTGATGTTTATACTACCATTGCAAATGAAATGGAAAACATGTTGCGGAAATTTTGTAGAACACAATTCTTTCACGTTAATTTCACAGAGGACTAATTATAAAAAAAAACTCTTTACAATTTCGAGTTTGTTTCGATTTTGATTGATTGTTATGTCAGTTACGATCGATTGAGATGCAAACAATAACGTTACGGTATGTAACGTTCCGAAAGAAATAAAAAACTACGTAAACTTTATTCCCATTATAATAAAACTTGCCAAAAGCTATGTAGAATCTTAAAAACTTTTAAGCTCGATACAACCAAAGTCAATTTTTTCTCGTATAATGACGACACTATTTAACCGACAGGAATTTACTTAAATATTGCGTGGTATAAGAAAGAATTAACACATAATTTTGTCAGCCAATTCATGCAAATTCACAACAATATTAGAATATCATGAAATATGTAGGCGTCTGTTTTATAATAATGAAATAAATCAAAACCGATTAAAGCGTCGATTGAAAAAAATGATTGGAAAGAAAACGTCGATTATTACTGCAAGCATTAAAATATATTACGTTAATAAATTAGAATCAATTACAACCATTATTAAAATAACGACAACCAAGACTGATAAAGATTGATTGATGATAAATTGCCTCTATATAATGCATGTTCAACGCACGTTTCATACAGTGGTTGCATGATGATTTTCATTAGTTCTGCAGTCTTACGTCTTACGTCTTACATCATATAAATTGACATGACATTTCACGAATGTAATGACTGCCAAATTGAGCTGAATAAACGGTTTTGAGAACTTTTTTTGAATTCTAATATTCGTAAGTAATTTTCAACATTAAAATTAATTGAATTGAAGGAAATTGCGAGTTTAACACAATCACGATGGATTTTACAAAATTCCTTTAGACAAACGTATTAAACGTCTCGACGAGCTATTTGCGTAAACGTAAAACGGCGAGATTAAACTTGGTGATGGGATTTTTACAAACATTAGTAGTTTATTGTCCAATATATAAAACGTAAAATTCAACAATATACTAAAAGTACACGCGACAAGTAAAGCGCGTATTAGATGTTGATGACTTTTCTTCCAGTTCTACCGATTTTAAATGTTTACTACTCTAAACCTTGCTGGATAGTATTTAATAATAAGTTAAGATGAGAAAGAACCTATCATTAGCTAACCACGTACAATAACTAAAACGAAATATTGTAAATTCTTTTATATCATGGTATTTATTTTAAAACTGCAAGAATTATGAAAATATAACCACAAATGTCCAAATAATTTCGTCTTTAACTTGCTTCAAATATCATACATTGACTTATATACAAGATACTTGTGCTCACACTAATAAATAATAAGCAAAAATTTATATTCCTCACCTGATGTTCTCCTCAAGCCAGCCTCGCTGAGTCTGCGAGGGTGGTGCTCCCACAAAGCGTCCATCGAGCCGAGGCTGAAGGTGCTGGAAGCTGCAGACGTGCACGTGCGCATAACACAAACAACACAACACACGTGGCTAAGCTTTACATACAACTAAGTGAACAGTGAATAGTGTACAGTGAAGGTGAAATATAATAATTTGTTTATAACTATCGACAAGGCAGCGTTGGGTGATAATCAGATTCTCACTCACGTTTCGCAAATACCGGAATGATAATTAAAATATTTGCAAGGTGATTTGATACCTATTTTTATTATAATATTTATAATAAACACGTACTTGGAAGCCGGTTATAATAATCTACCTTTTTCAAATGAATAATATTGTAAAACGCTACAAACAATCTAACCAAAAGAAATATTGATTCACTATCGATATCAATGATAGTTATAATCAAACCATGATAAACAATATTAAATTTATTTCGGATGTTTACGAACAATTTACTGAATAAACTAAATTGTAAATTAATGGTAGAATAATTACTAACATGTTCTTACATTAATTTTTGAATAACTCTTTTAAAAATCTTTTCGCACCAAATAGCATAGTGCGAGTTTTTCGGGGTTTCTTTCAAAAACAGGGATGACACACGTATATTTCCATAAATTGCAAATAAATAATTTTATTCGGCGATTTTAAAAATATATCCAACTACTTAAATGCGTCGTTTATATTCCGAGATCCATATACAGAACACCGCTAAAAATATGCTGAGTTTAAAGCGACTCTAAATCCTGTGATTTCCAAACAGGACATACGATTATTGGTAAATCAAATACGCACTAATTTAACCTCACAAATTAATAAAGTCATAAATATTCGTTTGTACATAATACATACATTATACAATAATTATTGAAAATCTTTTCATTGGTAAAAAGTATAATAACTCAACACTCACACAGTGTACCCATTATGACCAAAACAAACTTTTTTCATCTTTCAAATAATATTTCGAACGTCTTTTTTTCCATAAACTGGTGATCTCACGAGATGCTTGAATATAATCTACGTACATATTATATATCAGAGACTATTTATGAAGTAATAAAACAAAATTACACATTACGATACTATTTTTTAAGTTCATTAGACTCACCTCGCATATTATAAGATTCAATTTCATACATCGCGAGCACTAATATGGAATTGCGTTGTATTTATTAATTTAAATTTCAATGAAAAAAAAAACAACACACAATCTATATGGAAATATTAAAAAAATTAAACAAAACGTTTTTAAATGCTTCGGCGCGAACACCTGAACGCGTAATGTGAGAAGGTGTCGCATGTCGTTACGATCGGATCGGCGCGTAGTTAGGGTCGCTTGATTTTTTGAGATTTTGAAATTGGTCGAATTCAAACACAAAAAAAACATCAAAATTTACTGTCTTGATGAGTATTATTTAACATCGTTAATTCTATTACTGCTAAAAATATAATTAATATTGATCGTCTTTTCAACATATCGAGATTTATGTACATAAATAAATTATTGACCCACAATTTTCGCATCAAATGAGTACATATACGTGATTTATTTGTAATTTTGTGACATTAAATGATATGGAAACTTATTTATTTTTAGCAGTCTTCAATATTTCTGTTGACGAATTAAATATCGTCGCCAATATTGCAGGAACACGCAACTCAATTTTTTTGTTTAAGTGACTTTATATAGTATAACTTATTTTTAGCAATATCATGTATCATTGGCACATTTTTGCGTTAGAGCATAATTACTACACAATTTATAAACACGTATTGATACAAAGATGTGCCAATGATACGAGATTTCAAAAAAAAAAATCAAACTATAAGTACTTTACAAAATGACTTAAACCAACAAATCGAGTTAGGTGTTCGTGCAATATATGCGACAATATGTGCATCAAATTATAACTTGGAGAAATTGAAAAATGCAAGTTAATGAATAACGATTTTCAATCCAGTGTCTAAAATAATGTTTGAAACCGAATAAATGAAAAATATTTAAATTCGATCTGATCCAAATTTCAAAAAATGTTTTGGAAACCCTAATACTACGCGGCATAGTGTGAACATTGAAAATCCCCCAACGTCTGCATAAAATAATTTGATACAAGAAGTAAGTATGTGAAACACAAACATGTATAGGCGGAATGGCACTATTATATGTGGAAAACGGTCAGATCTGTTTGTAAACGACATTAGGTCACATCGCCGGGGAAAATCCTACGCGTTTTGCATAACTCAATAAGAATTAAAATATTAGATGTCCTCCGCGTGAGCAATTTATTAGCGATCCCATGCGAGACAAGGTGGAACGGGCGCTATTAGTTGCGTAACACTGACAGCAGTCATAATGCACCGCGGCCTGCAGGTTTGCTGGCACTGACACTGAGAAAGATTTACGATAATGAAGTCATATTTAAATCAAACAAATTACCTCATTTTTGCACGCTGTCCCATACACGGTGATATCAAATCAACTAAATTAAATTGTAACCACGATTTAAATATTATGTTTTTTACTGTGTTACTTATTTCAAACGAATTTTATTTGGAAATTATGCCAATATTTACACTTTTACAATTTCATTTTGGATTTATTAAATAACAAAAAAAGAGTTTATTATCATAATGGTTTTTATGGTAAACTATAAAAAATATAAACCAGGTAGTAAGCCATACAACTAAAATAAAGGCGATTGATTGGGAAATTTTTATGTGAATTTTTTTTTTATTATTTATACCATGTTCGCTCCCAACGCGGAGCATATGGATCTACACATTGTGAATGTATCCACTCCGAAAGAGGAGTATATG
>JAGVSQ010004495.1:0-19326 GCA_022683975.1 Rhyacophila evoluta
ATGGTCTGGAGTCAATTTGGTTATCTCCATGCGCCACTTTAGGTTTGGAAAAAACTAATACTGTGCGTTGAAGGTGAGTTGGCATTAATTGCACGTTTCACGAGAAACGCAAGGGTTACAACTATGTAAATCGAATAATCTTCAAAACGAATAATATTGTAAATAAATATTACAAAATAATTTTTGTTTAAAAAATTTTAAGCCACAAATTCGACATTTAATGTTTTTTCTTAAAGGTGATTACTAACGAGATATTCACGAAATCCTGAATTTATTTGACTAGTTTCACTGGACTATAAAATTTACATATTTTTTCGTTAAATGACTGTAATCAGGGTCACATTTTTTGAAAAGATGAAACGTCACATGTTACGTTAGATTTTTTTATCTGTTGTAACATAAGTATAAAACTGATCAATATAATGCAACAGTTAGTGGATATGAAGTATACGGTTGCGCAGTTATGATACAAATAGTTTTGGTGTCTTTCCGTGTTTTGACCATTCCATAAATAATGTACTGACTAGCTGTCGTGCATCGTATGCTGTCAGCAGTGTGTTAACTGTTGTATTATTTTTTTATGATATTTTGATACATATGAGTATTAATATTGATAAAAATTACTAAACTACTATCGGCACTAGAAGTGTGCAAATTTAACGGAGTGTGATGACTATTAATAAAATATTAAATTGGTATCAATCTGTAATGATAAGCGATTCAAGATTTTTCTTCTATTGATGGCTCTCCTTGTGATTTCTAGTCATTTAAGTAATCTCCGTTTGTTAAAAGGGTTAAATTATATATAATAATATTATAGCACAAATTCATTCATTCATTAATTTAAAAATGTTTTAAGTAATTTACAGAGCGTTATTGCCGTTTCACGATACAATGTTGCTGTAATTTTTGTATACATATTTATTACGGAGTGAAGAGTTACAATTATATTACATTTATAAATGTATCTATATAAAAATAGCTAAAATATTAAAATACACAGGAACTAAAAGCGTTCGGTGACCGATATATTTTTATGGGAATGAAGATCTGCCAACGGTATTACGTTGTTACGGCTAGTGATTGTAAATTCTCGACTTTTCTCAATTCTCCAGATTGAAAAATCTCTTTTTTTGCAATTCTGTAAATCTCAAGAATAGGGGAATTTTATTTGCTTAAAATTATCGAGAAATCTCGAGAAAATCGAGAATTTTCAAAATTTTGCCGCAGTATAAACGGTGTATTACCCAATTTGATTTGCACCACGCATGTACATTTCTTTCCCTATACTACAAAATCAATTTATTAATGATGTAGGCTTTATTGTATGGGCATTACGAATAAAATAAACTGTTTTTACTATTCTATATATATATTTAATATTTTTTTTTCTATTTTACATGAACACATGGTTGCAAGTTGCAAGCGTAATGTTCTAGATACTGTCAGAAGCAAGTATTTCCAAAAAAATTAGAAATCACATTATTTGCAGATGGTTTGAAATAATTCATTAAATTGTGGTCATCAGTCATTCGGATATTCCATTTTCATTGCGTTTCTGCGGTAGATGTTGGTAACTTCTTAGACAACTGGGGCGACGGGAATATGTTCACCTTGAGCTTGGAATCCGTTCTCATCAGCGACGTATGTGACGGTAAGGGGTTTGCCATCTTCACCGGGGTATGAGTATGATCCACGGACAACAACGACAGCCTCATCTTTGCCTTCTTCGTTCTTGAGAGTTCTCAGCTCACCGGTTTCACCAACGACAATAGCGGTGTCGGTTTCGAATCTGAAATTCGTGAGAAAGATATTCTTTTATTCAGGATATTGTGTATTTAATTTCACTTTAAACCTCCAGGGAAACTCTATTTAATCACGTCATATCACATATTTAACAATAAATAGACATTTTGAAATAATTTTTTGAACATAAATTTTAGCCAATTGCTTTACCATTGAAGTGCACACAATAAAATCATTAAAAACAAATGCCGTTGATCAAGTGACGGGATTCAAATAAATGTGAACAGAGAAAAGAGAGGAATAATATAGTGTTTTTTAAAAATTACTATAATTTTAAGTATATTACTATAATACTATAATTTTAAGGAAATTTATAAGTATTTTTGCTTTTGATTAGAATACATAATTTGTTCCTTAAAATATATCACTATGGAGAGTAAAATATTTCACTACATATATATATTTATATGCCTTAGGTTTAGAAACATGAGTTAGATATAGTGGTTACCCAAAGTTGTATGGGCCAGCGGGATCCAAGTTGAAGTCAGACTTCAGGATTTGTGCATCCTTAGACTCGATTGGTCCAGCTGCGACGAACGCGACAGCGATGGCGACGAAAAAGACAATTGACTGAAAAATATTTATTTAAATATTATAAAACATATAGGTTAAGAGAAATTGTATGAGCAAGCAAGCGATGGTGAAGAATATGACAATTGACTGTAATGTTAATATGCATTGACTGCGTAAAGTTTGTTATTGATCTTAAATCAAAAGAAGTTGACAAGTTTTCATAGTATCTGCAAAAAGTTTTTGATTTATCGACGGTTATATAATATTTTATGAATATTCATGGAGCTTTAAGATGCCTAAAAATTTGATCTCGTAACTATCAGCTTAGAAATATCGAATTTCAGATTATATGTATATTGATGTATTAATAAAATATTTAAATCTTGAAATGACAATGATTTCTCATTGACATAATGTGATACTTATGAAAATCCGTTTAAAATCAATTTATATAAATTCATCTTTTTATAAAAATATTGTGAAATACATGAAAGATAGATTTATATTATTAGTGGTACTGATAAAATAAAATATTGTCACAATTCAAAAATAGGTGTAGGTAATTTGTATCGTTGCTTAAACCTTATTATGAACTTATATAACCTTATACATTATTTTGAAAAATCCATTCATTTATTTTATGAAGCTTTGTCGTAAGCCATTCAGTAATGTTCAGAAAATACCTTATGAAAATCGTTTGGACACCGTAAGTCTAGCCCATATAGTATGATATCGTTAAGCTTAAGTCTCATGTACTGTGCGCGGTTAATATAAAATAAATATCCACCCGGTAATTGCTACGTCGGATGCAGTAGAAGGAATTTTTATATTTTAAGATAAAAGTGATTTTTAGTACACAAGAAGTTTTCTTGGCAATATATTATTTCTTTAAATATGTAATAAGCAATTATACTCACGAGTTGCATGTTGATTTTGGGATGAAGTCAGAAACTAAACTGATAACATCGTTTCGGCGACATCTCTCTTTATACTCATGAAAAATCTATTCTTAAACGCATTATAATAACAAATAATATACTGTATTGTTTCTATATGAATAATTTGCCTATCTTATCATTGCAATATCACCAAACTTGATATACTAGGTGAATAAAATTATCTTTCGCTCAATGTATCCATATAATTAAAATGCTGTATTAGTGCATAGCCTGTAGTCCTAATGAACACATCGTCCTTTTAATTTGCTCTGGCATCAAATTAAATTAAATTCTGCATCTAAATTGTTGATTTCAATCAAAAACGAATAGTCAGTTTTCAGAGTAAATACTTTCACGCACAATCTCTATGTTCATTCAAAAATATTAATTTTGCTTCTTGTTGCAATTAGCATAATTATCTCCTGAAAGTAAATTCTCTTCGTAGAATATTCCAAAAAAATAAAATTCAAATAAATAAAGCCCTAGACGATAAAGCCTATTGAGGTCCAACAAAATATTATAAAAATTAGTGAATAATTAAATTAAATAAGATTTTATTGTATTAAAAGAATACCTATAAGAATCTGCTATAAGTTTTTATTGTGCAGGTGATTTTTTGGATCTTTATATATTGATAGTACGTGCGTGTGTGATTGTGTGCTTTAATTTACTCTGTAAAATATTTCTAAGATCGGGCAATTCCGGTTAAAATATTTGCTTGTAGCTTCTTAAGTTCGAATTGTAAGCTGCTAAAACAAGAACACTTTTTTTATTAAATTCCAACTGTGACGACCATCATAAAATTATTTGGGATTACTTTAACTTACGTAAGGTTTTTACATGGAGATTCTTTCAAATAGAGATTATTTTTACGGGAATTACTAAAAACTACTTAACATCCTAAAGCCTAAATCGTGAAACTATAACGTCCTGAATGGTGTTCGGGTGATATCACAGGATGTAATCAACGGAATCAAGGGATATTAGCATATCCCAGGAAAATATAAAGTGACCGACAGGTGACAAAAATTCTGGAGGTGCCATGTAGTGGCAATGTACTCCAAATAGATAATGGATATGGCAGAGAACGATAATATCTAGGAGAAAGCTTTGTCTTAAAAACGCAGGGCTCTATCGTTAAATATATGTTATCTTATTTTACACCATTATAGAAGTAACTATTTATCGTCTTGGCTTACGTTCGGATGTCTCAAATAATCATCAAATAGTTTACGTGATATGTTTAGGGATATCACTAAATTCTAGTATGACTTAAAGAAATACTACTTCGAGAGTTAAAAAAATTCCTGTAAATGTTAGGCCAAATCACGTACTTAAAATTCTATCGAATGTGTCAACATGATATCTTTACACTTAGAGAGGAAACGATTTGTTCACGTTGCAATCTAACATGATCGATTTATAAATATCTAAATACCTTGTCTCCCACTGACCATAGACATCTGGATTGTATATATTACTTTGAGAAAACATATATTCTTTTAATTTTCTTGGGAAAGTTTTATTTTTTTAATGTAAAAATATTATGTTCATAATCATTGGTGTAGTCAGCCTATGGTAGATGGCCAGGGCGCCACCCTGATACTCTGTTTCGAGCCAGGTCGCTGCAATGTCACTTTTCGACATAATATTTGTTTTTTAAGTACATTTAACAGACGTGTTGATGTTAAGTATTTGTTAACTAGCATATGAATATATTTTTTCTTAACATTTGAACTACTTACATTAAGAAATATTTTCTCTAATATGACGACAAAGGGAAAAATATGTATACCATAGAATATTTGTATTTAGGACTAAACCACGATTCGCAATGATTTCTAACAACATACACAACTGAGAGCCACTTGTCAGCAGATTATGACGAAGTCACATTGATTATTATGAAATTAAAAAAATGCACACTTTTTCATGCTTATGTCTTTAAAAAATAATAATCGTTGTGACTATCGAAATAAGTTTCATAAAAATTAATGATTACTAGTGTCAATTCTTAAAATATAATTCATAGAATTTGACTATTTACATAATTATAAATATGTATTATATGTGACACCATACATTTATTATTCATTCAAAAAATGATGTAAATCTCAATGCAAGGTTATAAAACGATTTGAATATACATTTTTATCATGAAATAACTGTAATCAAGGTCACATTTATCGGAAAGATGAAACGTAATGTGTTACGTTAGATTTTTTCACTAGCTGAAAACGAAAGTTTTCTTTTATTTATAAAGCATTTTTGCTGTGAAAGTGATATAACATAAGAATAACTTTTGTTAGATAATTACTTGACCCATTGGGCATTTAAACATGTATTTTTGGATTTTTTAAAAATCTGATAGATCTGGGAATCAAACCCGTGTTCCCCGGATTGAGAGGCGCACACGCTAACTTGTATGCTACCAAGGAGACTAAACAGAAGTATTAAACTGATTTATATAATCTAAAGATTGGCGGATTTGCTTGTTTTGGAGCTTATGTAAACGTAATTATATATAAATAGCTTTGGTGCCTTTCCACGCGTTATCTAGTCCATACAATATATCAATTCGGATGCGATTCCACTCGCTGTTAAACTAAATTTGTGCATTGAATGCTGTCACTTGTGTGTTAACTACTACATTGATTTATTTAATGATATAATGAAATATTTTGATATTATTATTGAGCGAAAGTACTTAAATAATATCGACAACACATGTGTACTTAGCGGAAAAATATATATATTCAACCAGAAATGCATGAATGCTATTACTAAAATATGAAATTAATATCAATCCGCTATTATAAGCGACTTGAGATTTTTTTTCCTATTCCTAGCTAGTTCTCCTTATGATTTCAAGCCATCTTATTCAGCATTTCTCAACCATTTTACGCCTCAGGACCAGTGAAAATAGGAGAAATATTTTATAGACCGGTAAACGCAGGAATAAAAATGATTTATTGTGTAGTATTTTGTTTATTAGTTTTATTTCTTTTACTATAAGAGCTAAATGTAACCAATAAATAACAATCTTATTGCGAATAAAAAGTAAAAATATAACACGAAGAAAATGTTTTTAATTAAAATAATCAAAAACCTATCGGTTAATTAATTTTGAATAAAAATATTTCTCTAATTATAAGAAAGCAACATAAAGTTTTAAAAATGAGTGCAAATCAATCGGTTCCTCATCTCGTTTACATTACTGAAAAAATCTTTTCACACAGATAGCTAATCGAAAATAAAGGTGATAATTTGATACTTTTGTATCTTAGGAATAGATATTCTTCTTCCATCGATAGCCAAAACTAAGAAAATTTTTGTTTTATATATGGACACCAGAATAGTAAGAAGGCAATTAGATTAGTTTTTCTTTTTCTCGAATATTAAATGCGTATGAAGTCACGGCTCCTGAAAAGATTATTATTAGTAAAAATACTTGTGAATAATCTTTAGAAAGAAATATTACGTTTGTGAGGGAGACTAAATATGTCCGCAATATATACGAAGTAGGCCATCTCTCATCCAACAATGCTCAACAAACAAAGGCCATGTTTTGCTCCGTCATCAAGAGTGTTACTTCTTCTTTCAGTTCAACGAAGCATGAAAACACCGTTCCTCTGGATACCCACCGCGCTTCTGCGTAGATAAGGATAGATTTTTATTTAAATGATATCTACCTATACTAGAATTACGTAAATTAAGTATAAAATGTCTTAATATTAATTTCTGTGTTAGTGTGAGCACTTCAATGTGTGCGCAGATTTCATGTAAGCACTTGTCATGTGTGCAATTACCATGAAATCTTTGGAGACATACCGACCCAATTCGCGCAGCCTACATCCATGTCCATACTCATTAAAAGCCCCAAATATATCTGAACTAGTGAGCTCCCTCCTGTAGTATTCAGCTTCAGTATACTTTATGAAGCAAAGGAGAGCAAAATAGAATAGCATAGTTACTCACGTCAGTTAAATAATCAAGGTAAATTGAAAAACATTTTGTTTTATTTCCTTTCTTATCCTTGGTCTTCGATATCGACAGTCACGCCAAGAATTTTTCTCTGAGTGGTGTTGTTCAAAAGCGAAATAGTCTCTAGATTAAAACGATTTGAGGAACCAAAACTTGTAGTGTGACATCTAAAATACAAGACTTTACTAAATCCTTACCAAAAGTCAACGAATTTTTCATTTTAGACATTAGAAATACAACTAAGTGAGACTCTTGAAGCAGTAACTTGTCACTGGTTGTCATCTTATTCATTTGACATATCAAAAAGTTTCATACAAAAACGGATTTGAGCACTAAATTTGCAATGTTGCAGTTAATAACATTATTCTTTTATGTTTGGCGACAACCAATCGCGGACTGGCAGAAAATTTCTGCGGACCGTCGCTTAAGGAGCCCTAAGCTAATTAGTTCTCCCATGTTAAATATTAATAAATAATAAATCGAGTTCAATTTTTGTATGTTCCATTGACTTAAATAAATTGCAGAGCGTTGGTGCCGTTCCAAGATAGACTGCTGCGCGACAAAGTTGCTGTAACTTTTTTCTGTACGTATTTATTACACAGTGAAGAATTGTGCAACAATTATATTAAACTAGAGAAATAACTACAGAAAAAAAGCTCAAACATTACAGAGGCACTTTGAAGCTCAGAGACGAATATATTCAAAAATGAATGGAGATTTGTCAAAAGCATTACGTTGTTACAGCCAATCATAGTGAATGAATTTCTACTTTTTAGTAAATAGGACGTCTACTCATATATGTTGGATCCTGAGTTTATATGTTATAACTAGGCTAAAATATAAAATTTCTAATGGGTAATAAGAACACTATTTATAATTTTCAACTTTTTTTCTATTTTACATGAGCACTTCGTTGCAAAGTTTCAATATCCTAGATAGTAACAGAAACAAGCTTTTCCTAAAAGAATAGAAATCACATTGCTTGCACTCGATTATTTTACAAAAATTACGGTCATCAGTCAATCGGGTATTCCATTTTCATTGCGTTTCTTCAAGTAGATGTTGGTAACTTCTTAAACAACTGGGGCGACGGGAAGATGGGCACCTTCTGCGTGGAATCCGTTCTCATCAGCGAAGTATGTGACGGTAAGGGGCTTGCCATCTTCACCGGGGTATGAGTATGATCCACGTACAACAACGACAGCATCATCTTTGCCTTCTTCGTTCTTGAAAGCCTTCAGCTCACCAGTTTCACCGACGACAATAGCGTTTTCGGTTTCGAATCTGAAATTTTTGGTGAAAAATTATTTGTTAAAAAACTTTAATATTGTCATATGATGTTGATACATACGCGAAGATTTATAAAATGTTAAATACATTATAAGACATTTATCTATGATATATTATCGTATCTGAAATTTGTAAGAAAAATATTTTATATTTATCCTATATTTAACTACACTTAAAACATCTAGGAATACTCACGTCATGTCAGACAACAAAGAGAGGGTATTTTGACATGATGTTTCAAGTAAGACTTTTAACCAATCGCTTTACCATTGACTGACTGTATTAAAATGCTCACAAACCAATCATTAAGATGAATGCCGTTTATTAAATGACGGGATTCAAATAAATGTGAGCAAAATTCAGAAGAGAGTATTCTGACAAACATTTAGCCTTCGGTAAGAATACGTCATTTTTTTCTAAAAATACATCACCATCGACATTAAAATATTTACGCCGTGCATTTATATTAGCAGAAATATATCAGATACTCATTTCAATAGAATTTATTTTCCTATGGTTAAGATAAATATTCTCATTACCCAAAGTTGTATGGGCCAGCGGGATCCAGGTTGAAGTCTGACTTTAGGATCTGTGCATCCTTGGGGTCTACTGGTCCAGCTGCGACGAACGCGACAGCGATGGCGACGAAAAAGACAATTGACTGCAAAGAAAATATACATTGACTGTGTGAATTTTGTTACTGATGTGAAATCATAGGTATTTTATGTGGTAAAAAGTTTAATATAAAATATCACATAGTATCGGCAAGAAGTTTTTTTATTTTCGATGGTGACATAATATTTTATTTAAATACATGGAGCTTGAAGACGCTTAAAGATTTGATCTCGTGACTTCCAGTCTAGACGTATCCATTTTCAGGTTTCATAAGATTTATTAGTTTAATATTTACATCTTGGAATAACAGTGATTTATTTCTCCTAATTGGTACATTATGTTATTCTATGGAAACTTCTTAATCAACTTACAAAAAAAATCTTATTATAAATTGTATGAAAGATAGTTGTATACAATTAGATTATTATCATAGCTCCAAAACCGGTGCACGTATTTTTAATGTCGCTTAAGCCATATTAAAAAAAGACGGGATATATTATTTTTCAAAATATGTATATATATTAACCTACTTTTATTGAAATTATCATATACCATTAATAAACGTTCAGAAAAAACTTAAAAAACAGAAAAAAAGATTTTATATGGACACCGTAAGTCTTGCCCGTGACCCACCGATTAAATGTCTTTAAGCTAAATTCTCGTCTACTGTGCGCGATTAATATAAATTAAACATCCACTCGGTAATTGTTGCGTCGGATGCATCAAAAGTGAATTATGATTTTTTATTATAATGTTAATAGTTTTAATTATATATGGTGTTCACTTGATAACTGATTTATTAGAAAAAAAAGAAGCAACCAATAATACTCACGAGTTGCATGTTGATTGCGGATTGAAGTCAGAAACTAAACTGATAACATCGTTTCGGCGACATCTCTTTTTATACTCATGAAAAATCTATTCTTAAATCCATTATAATATTATTTTGATGAATATTTATATTTTGTATTGTCTCTACATGAATACTGCGTCTGTGCTATCATTGCAATATCACCAAACTTGATATTTCACGTAGGTGAATAAAATTATCTTTCGCTTAGTATATACATATAATTAAAATGCTGTGTTGGTGGTCATATATACAACGTGCTTCAAATTTTCTTGTAATCAAGTTAAATCCAATTTTGGATCTTTATTGTTGACTTGAATTAAAGATGATCAGTCAGTTTTTAAATAAATATCTGTCCGTATTCTTAATAGGCATTCAAAAATAATTATTATGGCAGTAATTATTCCCTCAAAATGAATCATCTAGTAATAATACCCAAAAAAAAATATAACTCAAATCAATAAAATCCAAACAACAAAGTCTTCGTACTTAAAACAAAGAAATAATCAATTACATATTATAAAAAATGGTTAGTAAATAAATAAAATGAGAATTTATTAAATTATAAGTATATCAGTTTATGCTTGAAGTTTTTATTGTGCTGGTGTGGTTTTGAATTTGGAGATTATCATATATTTTTTTATTTATTAAATTCTTTTTTTTTATATTTTCATTAAAATGTATTTTTTTAAGGTATTTTTTTTTTCAAATAGAAGTGCATGTGTGAATGTGTGATTTAATTATGTCTGCTTAATATTACTAATATCGGGCAATTCCGTTTAAAATATTTATCTGTAGCTTCTTTAATCCGAATTGTAAGCTGCTAAAACAAGACATTTGTTTATTAAATTTTAACTCTGACGACATCGCAAATCAATATAGGATCACTTTAGCTTAGTTGAGGTTGTTTATATGAAGATTCTTTTAATTAGACGTTATTTTGTAAGCTATTGCTGAAAGTTACTTGATATTTTGAATCCTGCTAGTCTCTATCTATGACCGGTATAGTTCTGCCCTCCTAGAAATGCCCCGGTCAACCTGAATTGCCTCACAGGCCGCATTGACGAGCTAAAATTACCCCACGGGCCGCACATAAATACAAATAATTGCAATTTGTTTTCCAATATATTTTTTAACATATCTGTATGGCTTTATAGCGAAATTAGCGCTGATTATTTTTCTGTAAGTAATTGATTTGAATTTTTAATGCAGATGTATACAGAAATTGTTCAATAAATCAAAATCTGAAAAAAACGATACTAGGAATATTGTAGATATGAAGAAAAAATAAGTATTGAGCGAACAACCCAATATATTTGTATGACCAAAAAAGACATATTGGCTACGTTTATTCAAAAAGATGCCTTAAATTTTAATTTTATATCGTAAATATATTTTAGAGATTATAACATCGAGCCATACAAAAGGACCTCAAAGGCCGAATGTTGGGTTGACCAATACTGTCCTATGAAAAGTCGGGCACTGTCCACAGAATGTACTCAGCGGAATCAAGAAATACTATCATAACCTGGGAAGATGCAAAGCTACAGGCAGGTGACTGAAAAATGACGAACATCTAGCGGAAGGTTTTGTCCTAAAATCACAGGAGCTTAGATATTAAATAGAAGTAACATTATTGTACACAGTAATACTATCACCAAATTTTAGTAGAGGCTAAAAGAACTCAAACCATTTGGACGGTTAAAGAAATTTTTATAAGCATGTGGTCAAATAACGTACCAAATGTTCCATGAAATGGAAACCTTAGACGATAATCTAAATATCTCAATATCTTGTCCTTAACTAACCATAAACCTCTGAGTTATAAATATTATAATGTTGCATAAACATGTATTCTTTAAATTTTGTTGTCAGGCCAGGATACTGCCCAGACACTTCTTTTCGAGCCAGGTCACTGTCCTTTTTTTTTTTTTTGGCATCAATTTACTTTTTAAATAAATTCGTCAAATATTTTACGTGTTTTTTTTTGTGTTTAAGTATTTTAAGTGTTTGGTAATTTGCAAAAATGATCATTTTATTTATTTATTTTTTATTTTTCGTACTATCAAGATTAAAAAATAATTTCTCTAATATGAAGAAAGGAGTAGGGGAGGGGGGGAATATTAAATGCCACTAAGGTACTTTTTTATTTAGGACCAAATCATTCATTCATAATGATTTCTGATAACATACACAGCTGAAAGCCAACATTGAGTCCCGTATGACGAAGGCATATTATATTGGTGATCATAGTTACTAAAAATTGAAATATGATACAAAATATTTGTTTAGTAATATTAATAAAATATTTTTTAAATGTACGTCATATTCATTATTTATCATCATAATCAATATGTACACAAAAAATATACAGCAACTTTGGAGCTTCGTCTATAGTGAAACGGCATCACCGCTATGCAAATTATTCAAATTATTTGATCTATCGTTGAGCAAAATTACTAAATTACTATCGACACTAAATGTGTACTTAATGTTTAGCTGAAAATTTTACATATTCATCCAGAATCGCGCTAATGTGAATTTGATCTGCAATGATGAGCGACTTAAGATTTTTTCATATTTGTAGCTCTACTTGTGATTTCCAGCCAGTTAATTAGTTCCCTATTATCAGATGGCTTGAATTGTGTATTATATAATATTAATACCGAACGACTTCAATTTTTTTCTAGTATTAAAATGACCTGGATAATTTAATCACAGCGCTGATTGTTCACAATAAACTATTGCCTAGCAAAGTTACTCTGACTTTTTTGAAAATCTAAATTATATATAAAGACATACGTATAGGAAAAAAGTTAAAATATTACATATCCACTTATACCGTTCAGAGAAAGATTTTTTTTATTGGAATGAAGATTCGTTTGTTACGGCCAATGGTGTCTTCACTATGTTTCGGTAGATAAGTACTTTTACCTATACGTGGTAGATGCTGAGATTATATTCTGTAACTAGGCTAAAATACATTGTAATTTAACAATATATTTTTGAATGAAATAGTAGACTAAATACATAGCTTACTATAATTATCGGAAAAATTCTGATTGTAGCCAATTCACCCTACAACTGATGCATTACCCTAGATTCGATTTGCATCAGGTGCACACAAATCGTTCCGTATACTATGAGATCTATTTAATGATGAGTGACCACGTCTCATTTTTATGTGTACATATTACGATATAAAAACACTCCTTTTAATTTTCAAGGTTTATTTAATTTTTTTTTTTTAATTTTACATGAGCACTTTGTTGCAAGGTTTCAATATTCTAGATACCAACAGAAGCAAGCTTTTCCTAAAAAAATAGAAATCACATTGCTTGCAGTCGATCATTTCACTAAAATTGCGGTCATTAGTCAATCGGGTATTCCATTTTCATTGCGTTTCTTCAAGTAGATGGTAGTAACTTCTTAGACAACTGGGGCGACGGGAAGATGGGCACCTTCTGCGTGGAATCCGTTCTCATCAGCGAAGTATGTGACGGTAAGGGGCTTGCCATCTTCACCGGGGTATGAGTATGATCCACGAACAACAACGACAGACTCGTCTTTGCCTTCTTCGTTCTTGACAGTCTTCAGCTCACCGGTTTCACCACGGACAATAGCGGTATCGGTTTCGAATCTGAAAATCGTGAAAAAGATATTTTTTAATTGTGAGATTAAAAAATAAAACTAAAAACATCTAGATGAATTCTATTTAATCATGTCACGTCAGATACAGTAGTATAAAGTGTTGGCCAATGTCTTCACCATTGACTGACTATATTGAAATGCTTACAAAACAATCATTGAGATGAATACCGTTTATTAAATAATGGCATTTAAATAAATGTGAACAAAATGCAGAAAAGAATATTCTGACAAACATTTAGAAATTAAAATATTTACTTCGCGCATTTATATTAGCAGAAATATATCAAATACTCATTTCAATAAAATTTATTTTCCTTTGGTTAAGATAAATATTCTCATTACCCAAAGTTGTATGGGCCAGCGGGATCCAGGTTGAAGTCTGACTTTAGGATCTGTGCATCCTTGGGGTCTACTGGTCCAGCTGCGACGAACGCGACAGCGATGGCGACGAAAAAGACAATTGACTGAAAAGAAAATATATATATTGACTGTGTGAAGTTTGTTACTGATATGAAATCATAGATATTATCTAGGTTTATCATATGTTTCATATTTATTGTTTTATAATAAATATTAATATAATATATACATCTTGGGATGACAATGATTTTTTTCTCCTAATTATGACATCATGTGATGCTATTGAAAATCCGTATAAATTCAATTTACGGAAAATATCTAGTTACAAAAATATTATGAATTATGTGAAAGATACTTAGTGATATTGACTTAATAAAATATTATTACAGTTACACGTAATTTTTAATAAAAAAAAGGTAAATATAATTTATAGATTTGTATGACTATTAGTCGTACGCCATTGATTTTGATTTGATTTGATTTATTTATCAATTTTATTTGGGAACCTTAAATCTAGACCATGACCCTCTGGTTGAATGCTGTTACAAGAAACTATCGTATACTGTGTGCGATTGATATAAATTGAATATCCATTCGGTATTTATTGCGTCGAATCCATCAATAAAGTGAATTTTTGGAAGTCGTTTACTTGATAATATATTACTTTTAAAAATATTTAATATCCAATAACACTTACGAGTTGCATGTTGATTGTGGATTGAAGTCAGAAAATAAACTGATAACTTCATTTCGGCGACATCTCTTTTTATACTCATTCAAATCTATTCTTAAATCCATTATAATATTTTTTGATGAATATTTATATTGTATATTGTCTCTATATGAATACTTGTCCTATGTTATCATTGTAATATCATCAAACTTGATATTTCTTGTAAGTGAATAAATTTATTTTTCGCTCAGTTTATCCATATAATTAAAATGCCGTATTAGTGCATCATTTGTAGTTCTAATGAACACAGCTTGCTTTCAATTTATTTTGTAATCAAGTTAAATCAAATTCTGGATCTTCATTATTGACTTGAATTAAAGATGAAAAGTCCGTTTTCATTAGCTAATAGTTAAATAGCCGTCCACATTCTTAAGATTTTTTTATATTTTTTTATGGATATTAATGCGTAATAGCATAATTAATCATTTTCTGAAATTAAGCCCTCCGCATAGAGTACGGCAATAAAATAACCTTCAAATCAAAAAAACCTCAAACAATAAAGCCTTCCTTATTGGAGTTAATGAAATATTCAATTACATATTACGAAAAATAGTCAATAAATAAATAGATTAAGAATTTTTTGGATTAAAAAAATTCGAAATTGTATATGAAAGTTTTTGTTGTGCTGGTGAATTTTTGGATCTCTATACATATTTTTTCTAAGAGTATGTGCGTGGGTGCTGTAATGTAATGTGCATAATATTTCTAAATTCAAGAAATTCTGTTTTCTAAATAAACTTGTAGCTTTTTTAATCATAATTTTAAAGTGCTAAATTAAAATCATTTTTCATTTAATTTTAATTGTTACGGCCATCATGAAACAATTTGGGTTCACGCTAACTTTGCTTAGGTTTTTTACATGGAGATTCTATTAATTGCAAGCTATTTTTTAGATGATTAATTAATTAATGAGAGCTACTAAATATTATTAATCCTGTGAGTAGTCTCTATCTTTAACCGTTGAGATTATGACGTCCTGGAAAACCGTTTGGTACTATCCACAGGATGTACTCAATGGAATTGAGATATGTTTACATAATCTGGGAAGATGCAAAGCGACATGAAGGTGATAGAAAAATGAGTTTATATCTAGGGGGAGTATATATCCTAAAATCTCAGCAGTTCATAGTTGAATAAGGGTAACATTATTGTATACAGTAATAAAAATAGGTGTTCATTTTCTCTGGTAAATTTCGTGTGTCTCAAATAACTGTCCCTAAGATACCCTACTTAGTATATATTTAGTGGTACCACCGAACTTTAGTAGGAACTAAAAGAAGTCAGACCACTTGGTGGATAACAAATATTCCTAGAAACATATGATCAAATTACATACCGAAAGCTTCAAACATTGGGTCAATGTGATCTATTCACATTCAGAGTCAAATTGCAATTTTAAATGATAAATATCTTGTAAACAATACCTTGTGTCTAACTGACTATATACTTCTGAATCGTATATGTAATTTTGGGAAAACATGTATTCTTTAAATTTTCTTGGCAAAGCTTTAGTCTTTAAAATCTAAAAATAATATGTTCATAATTGATAATGATTTTTCACAACATCTTAACGCAACGGCTGAAAGCCACCTTTCAGCAGTGTATAAAGAAGATTTGTTGATGATTACCTTTAGAATATTATTACAAATAATGTAAATGCAAAATAATTTTTTCATTGATATTCGTGAAATATTCAAAAATTACACGTTATATTCATGTTTCAAAATAAATTTAATCGTTTTAGTTTAGCTTTTGTTTCAAATCATAGAAATAATTTACTTCAAAATTAATTATTACTCGTATCAATTCACAAATTATAATTCACAGAATTCGACTGCAATTTACATAATATTTTTTATTATAAATATGCATATTATGTGGCGCCAAACGTCTATTATTCATACAAGACAATAAATCTTAATGTGATATTCTAAAACGATTTGAATCAAGATTTTTTCTACACATATTGATTACCTAGTGAAGAATTGCGCTATAATTATATTAAATTTAGAATAATAACTTAACAGACCTCATTCATTTAATCTTAAAATGAAGAAGCAGTAAGATTTTCGGATGATGATTACGTCATTAAGAATATAGACTTGACAATAACTCATCGTTTATTTGGCTGAGCAAAAAAATCGATGCAATGAACACGTTAAATCGATACCTATTAAATTTAATGATGTAAAATATTCGATATATCCAAAATAAACATCCATTTTCAATATCAAACGTACTACTAGCAGTGTTTTTATATCGACAGGTATTTTTTTATATCATGATTATATTTTTAAAACGTATTTCGGTGTGTACTTCATACAATAGGAAAACTATAATATGAAATATGACTACGTACAAGGAAGATTGATTTCAGACTCGTTTGCGAGATTATTAAAAGCTGATCGTTTAACATTTTGGACGTTTGCCAAGCACTCACATATATTTTTAATGCAGTCTCGAAATTTTGAAATGATTTTTATTTTTCTGCTTTATCCTGATATGTGAAACTGCGATTATTAGATTATTATCATGATGGTTTTAAATGTCATCAATGATTAATCAACACAATGGCATCTTTATAACAATAAGTAATATAATATATATCTTGTATTTGTGAGATTGGTTAATAACCAATATTTGATAAAAGGTATATTAAGCTGAGGCTTCCCACTGCAGAGATTCGAAGGCTCCATTTCTGAAGTGAGAATTTTCACACTAGAAGTCCATGAATTTTACTTTTGTAGCGGTCATAGTGTTGTACATCATAGATAAAATTAATCGTATATATGATAGATTAAATAAAATAAAGAAAATAGATGATAAAAGAAAATATTTTTATTAATTTTAGCTAAAAATTGTATGATGTATCTTCACATTATAATATGAAACGATTTTTTTTTTTAATTTTTATGACTATTCTTAATAAATATAATATTTTTAATCTCATTTATGTAATATTTCAAAATAATTTTTGGTGTGTTGAGATTGATATGTGTTACAGAAAAATATATTTATGTCATCACTAGACATGTCTAAACGAATGGATGATTGCTCATTAATTCCACTGATGTATTTATGGATATATTTTTCAATTTAGTAAAATTATAAATATAATCGTACAGTTATTTTAATAAAGATTAACCGATAAACACAACGTAAAGTTACCATATTGATGTATATTATCCAATATACGTAATATAATTTTAAATATTGATATGATAATGCCTCCCCGATACCAATAAGGCTAGTGTGCAGACTTTGCATACTAACCTAAAAAATCATAACCCATTACCCAATTGTGTAGGCAATGACCAATAGTCAATTCACGTGAAAAAACTTACTTACTTGTCCATCGATTGTCTATTGTGGCGTACAACAAGAGTGTCAAACTAAAAGATCACATATTTTCCAATTTATTCGGTATTATGTAAAAACAATGTAGAAATACAATAGTATGTATTATAAAGTATGTATTTTTATTTAATAAAATTTATATTTATTGATATCCGAATGTATCCCCACTATTCATAAGGCTTCGGAGCCAAAAAATTCTGTTTTAATTCTCAAAGCTGCTGGATTTAAAAAATATATATTCATAAGATATAGGACTCGTTACCAGTTGGGATGTCCAATTGACTGAAAATCAATTCTCTAAAAAAATACATTAAATATTCGCCGTGTGAATATTTTATAACTGGGGCCTGATGCTATAAAAGACTATGTCAAATATGACATGTAAATTGTTCTAAAAAAAATATTTCTTATCGACTACGGACATATCAATATAACAATATATATATATGAGTTTTGAGCCGATAATAAAGCAATTGCTTTTAATATAACAGTAAAAGACGGAACATTTTAAAGTATAAAACTTACCGATACCAATCAAATAAGCTTAAATATTACGTAGGCATTTCTAGCGTTAGGTGGCGGATATATTTGTATGTAAATGAAGATTAAAATAGAGCAGTTATTCCCAAACTTTTTTTGCGCCACAGATTCCTAAATTAGATAATAATAATCTGTCGACCCCAAAATTTTTTTTTTATAGATGTAAAATTAATGAAGCAAATTAATTCAGAGAATAATGATTTCTCTAGCTCCCGCGATTAAGCCTTTCGCGGACCTCCAACGTTAGTCGCATGCAACCTGAAGGTTAGTGCAGACAACTTTGGGAATCACTCTAGAGCAATAAGTTATTACAGTCAATGTTGTGCCCACTATGGTTCGAAAATTAGATACTTCTACTGATGGCTTACATACCATAACTAGGCTCAAATATAATTTTGCATTAATAATTGGATGAAAACTTGGACTAATATTCTATTACACTTATCGAGAAAATTCGGAAGGTAAAAAAACTGTCCATATGTTTCACCTAACAAATGATGGACTACCCAAGATCCAATTTCCACTATTTATACAAAATCCTTCCATATGCTATGAGATCTATTTATTAGTGCCTTGTGTTATTTAATTTTCATATACTGCTAACGATAAAACTCTGTATAATTCATTAGTTCGTAGCAGGCTAGAGAGTAGATCGGTTGTTTGGGCCCCGAATCAGTTGAAATACGATC